>ML791849.1:409726-479275 GCA_009831015.1 Picea engelmannii
TATGTGACTGATGCTGAATGTGCCATTGTTTATTTCCCTGCATTATTGTGATCATCATTGAGTGCCTTGTAAATATTTTAAAAGAAGCATAATTGTTTAAGCATGGTAACAACTGATTCACCCCCCCTCTCAGTTGTCCAACATCCTATTCGACCAATGGTTGAAAAAGTGGTCGTTCTGATGCAATCTTTAATTGATCCCACTCTTCTCTTGGAGAGTGACAAGTATAAGGAATTGACATTGTCGATGCAATCCTTGATCAATCCCACTCTTATTTTGGAGGGTGATGCATCTTTCGACCATGTCCTTAGCATTTCTAGTTATGTACCTTATGAACACGGGAGTATTCCACTCTCTCTGAGTATGCTCCCTCCAAGTCCTAGGATGGTTTCCTTTGATTGGAATGATCTTGTAGAGCCTCACCTTCCTTCTTATGCACCCTTCCAGATAGGGGGAATTCTTCGATATATTATAGATGAAGGATTGTTATTAGATTAATTGGTAAGTGTGGAAACAAACAAATCTCCCTAGTTTCACCCTGAAGCTAGAACAAAACAAGACAAAATATAAAACCTCCCCTAAGTTCTAATTATCAATCATACTAACCAACAAGAGATAAATGACATACCTTTTAAATGCCGTTTGTCCTCGCTAGTGTCATCTTCACTCCGTTACAAGGCTTATGGGATGTTGAACCTATAAAAATACACAAGCCAATGAAGTGAAAGCAACAACGTATACTTGACAAAACCTATGTATGTGATCAAGGAGTCTTACAATAAAATAAGAACAATTTTATGGGAAAGAAAAATATTGTTGTATTTTAAATATGAAAAGGAGAATATAACCCATGCCTTGATGTTGTAAGGTCCATTCCAACATTTCCTTGCTTCCCACACACTTCTACTCCATGGATTTTGGGATCAACAATCTATCTTGACAAAGCAAAGCCCAAAGCTACAAAAATTACTCAAGCTCACACCAAAAGCTAGCCAACTCAATCCAACTTTCCCCATGAGAACTCTTCTCCTTTTATAAGATGAAAAGGATAGGGTGAGGAGGTTAGGATGATCCCAAGAGATCAGGGATGTGAATCATATCCAAACCAATAGAAGGTCACATCACCCTCAAAGCTTCTATTCTATAACTTTCAAGAAATTCCCCTTTTTCCTTCGTACGAAAATCATCACACCCTTAACACTGAGAAAACTACGACGATGTTGCAAGACATTGTGGTGCAACCTATGAAGATCCTAGATCGTCGCACCCTTAACACTAAGAAAGGTATGACGATCACTTTTTATAATGTTTTTGACAAAGGAAAAGTATAATTCCATCTTTCTAGGAAAATGTATCTTCATTCTTCTTCAGGGATTCAAGCCATTAATCATTCTAAAGATGAAGGATAGGTTTACATCATTAATGGTCATAGGGGTGAAAAAAACAATGTGTAATAGTGAGGCCCCCAAATTATGAAGTTAGAATAGAGTGATAGCTCAATGTGTAAAAGAAATAATACAATCTGAATATACTCCAATGCAACCTGAATCTGTCAAAAAAGATTCAAGGTCCTCATCTCCACCACTCTATAGTACAAATCTAACCATGCGAATACATGTGCTGAAGTCGAACATGGTAGAAACCACTTGATTACTGGTCATTAATGAATACTGTTAACAAGTGAGAGGGACATAACCATTAATGTCAATGACTCCCAAGGTACACTAGTACAATCTAACGGGTGTGAATTTGTGAGATGAATTTGAACACTCGATGAAATTTCCCGATCAGAGGTCAATAATGAAAAAACCACTGTTGAAAGTGAGGAAACCTTCCATTGAGGCATGCAAGGTCCAATGTACCAATTAGTTTCTAAGTCTAATTCCTGGATAATGAGTTGAAGTCGACAGGAAAAGACTCGTCATAGGAGGGCCTTAATGTATCCCCCATCAATGACATGAAATAGGTAACAAGATTTGTATATCAGAGTAACAAGTGATTCAAGACTGAATCAGGGATGGACGATGCAATAAAAGGATTTAAGAACTGCAGAAATGGATAACGCAATAGAAGGCTTTTCAGGTTGAACTTCTCTTTGAACATATTGACGACACGACAACTGTCTTGGAAACATTGACTCAACAAAAGGGATCACAGACCAATTTGTAATCTTATAAAGAAGTATGATCAAGAGATGAGCAGGTTTTCCAACCTAGACACAAAGCGAGTGAAAGGGTGTCATGTTCAAAAGTGACTTTTCCATAGAATACGAGTTTAGATACATTTCTTTTCCAATTTTTCCCCCCACCATTTCTGGTGAGTACATCTTTATTTTTACACAAGATTGAGGAGGATAACATATTCTTGAACTGTAATCTCATCCTTTAGATGAGTCCTTTAGAGTATATTTAATGAACCCTAGGAAGGAATGGTTGGGTTCCATATGGGCCTTTCGATGTTTGTTTTAAAGTAAACTCAATGGTTTTTCATATTTAAAGAGTCTAAAAAATAATTAAAGAGAACTCCATCAGGTCCTTTTTCGTACGTTAGTCTCATGAGACTGAAAAATAGATAACCTACCGCTCATCATACGTTTTCTTCAAATACTTTAACGAGCGTGAAAATAACAAGATCACTCGACAATCTTTTCATGTTTAGATAGTCTGAAAAGAGATTAAAGGGAACTCTAGGGGGTTCCTTTTTTGTATAACCTTGACGAGTTCGAAAAAGTGATAAAAGTATACTCAATTAAATTCTCATTTATTTACGAGCATGATAAAGAACAAATACTAAGATTGAGATTGTTTTCATTTTTACGCATGCTTAAAAAAAAAAAAACCATGCTTGGGATAGATTTTATTGTTACAAAAGATTAAAACTAGCCAAAACTATTCTTGGACTTGGTTTCATTTTTACACAAGCTTGAAACAGAGGAAACTATGCTTGGGGTAGGTGGTTTCATTTTTATACAAGCTTGAACTAGAGAAAACTATGCTTGTGACTTCCCAACGCATTAGCCAGGGACAGTTTGTACTTAGCCCCCAACATAAGAAGCTAGCAACTTAACTTCATCATGAAGTCCATAGGCTGAAAGAATTGCCCCCCAAGATTCGGTTCGTCCAATGTCACAAGAGGATGAAATGAAGCTTCAAATACTATACGTAACAAAGTACTTGAATCAATCGAAGAGGGGGAAAAATCTATTTCATTTTTTAATGAGCGAAACAAGAACTATGCTCTTGAATCCAGGTTCAATCCCCAAACCTCTGCTTCATTTTTTAGAGAGCTTGACACATAAAAAGAACTATGCTCGTAACCTCTATTTCATTTTTTAACGAGGTTTCTACAGATATGGAAAAACCTATCCTTGTACCTGGTTTTATTTTTTAACGATCTTGAAATCAGAAAACCATGCTCAAAGATGGTTTCATTTTTTAATGAGCTTGAAATTAGAAAACCATGCTCAAAGATTCTCTTCTTGATCACGACTTCCAAGAGGATAGTTCTCTAGAAGGACACCATGTCAAGGGACAAAACTCGATCATGGCCTCCAAGAGATCTTCACTTGATGGAAGAAACACACTCTGGAAGGAACACATGTCGAGGGACGTGATAGGGGTAAGGAGGTCAAGCTCCAATGAACCTACCAAAGAGATCACCATGTCAACTACTGGATCTAAGTCATAAGAGACTGAGCTTATAGTGAGAGGCTCATTTTTATCGGCAGCTGAAGGCATGGGAGACAACACCACATAATTGACTTGTGGTAGGGATGATACTGAATGCATATAAGAACTGTTTAGAGAGGTCATTGGGTTGGTAATCAAGTCAGGAACAACGAATGAAATATGATCAATAGCCAATTCTTCCATCGTGAGGGAAAGATATCACAGGAAAAAGAGTGAACACAATAGATTTCATGGCATAGACATAATCTCGCCCAAGGAGTAAATCGAAATCCAAGGGGTCCTTGACTACCATAACATCAACAAAGACAGTTTTCCCTCCCAAAGTTATAGGAAACTAAGGAAAGATCCCTAAAGGTTGACTGGTTCTTCTGTTAAAAGCTAACAGATTCTGCGTGAACGACACAAGTTAAGGATAATCCAAATATTTCCAAGAAAATACTAACGGATGCACCTTCGTCTATCAACGTCTGAGGAATGTCCCAACCACAAACTTGTATTGTAATCTTGAAAGGAATGTGAGAGGGAAGAAAAGGTCCAATTAGCGCACCCCAATAAAAAAGGATGGCCTCATTACTTGGAGGGGGTTCCATGGGAGAAGGAGGAATTCTCCCTAGCACGGTAGATTGTGCATCAACGAGAAAAATGTGGGAAATATTGGGTTCAATCTCTAGAGAGAGAGTAGGATCAACTGATGATGGGATCAGATCGACCACTTGGGACACATTCTCCAAGGGGAGAATGGGGTCGACGTGTGGAAACATATCGGTCGCTTGGGTGACACTCTCTAACGGGAGAGTGGGATTGACCGAAGATGAGATCGAAGAAACCACGTTGTCAACTGGTTCAACTAAGTACATGACCATATTGACTACATGATCAAACAAACTAACTGATTGTTGGCCCTTGGCCAAGTTTTGAGGATCCTTGGTCATGTTTGACCTACTTTTGGGACTTCGAAAGGCTGTCGAAGACGGAGTGCAAGTCGAAGCAGAGATTGCAGGATCTCAACCCCTTTTTAGGAATTTTTGGGTTTTGGGCTTATGTAACGGGAATGGGGATGTCGGCCCATGGGTTTGCCCATGTTTGGGCCCATTTTGTAATGTATAAATAGAAATCTAGGTGATGTAAGAAGATAATAGTATGCTAAGTGCTAGAGTTCGATCTATGTGATCGAAGGAGGGAAAAGTATGTGATGATAAGTGCAACTGGTAATTGTAATTGATTTGTGCATACTGTGTGAGACTTGCAGAGCTATGCACAAGTGATTTTAAGAGATTGTGGGAATCTTTGTGCTATACTTCAGGGAAGGACGATTTAGCGAGGTGCACAGATCTCCTGTCCTCTACGGAGTAAGATATCATGGATCTGTTCATGTAGAAGATTGACAGAAGATAATAAAGAAGAAGAGTTGGTGGACGTAGCCCCAGGGTGGGGGTGAACCACGTATATCCTTCATTTTGGTTGCTATGTTCTTTATGGTTGTTCTCTTGTCTATGTGATTGAATGCTTAGTGCTCTGATGTATGCTTAAAAGGATCTAATATGGTAGCTTAGTGATGAATAATGTGAATAAATGATAGACCTGATCTATGTTTGTATGCTTAGTACTTGAATCTATTGGATCTGTATAAATACTACGCTAATCTGTTGTTAGGGTTTAGTTGTGCTCTAAAATAATGATGAATATTAACGAACTGTAACTGTTAAGTGCTATGTTAAGGTGTTACAATCAAAGATCTGTGTCCCAGCTAAGGTTGCAGACACCGGAGTCCTGCAATCACCCCTGCCTCTACCTCGGATGATAATTCATATTCTTCGCAAGTGTTGCCGAAAGGGCCAGTAGTTAGGGTTTTGTTGGTGTGCTGTTGTAGCATTGAACCCTGGGTCTGCTCTTGTGCCAACAAATGGTTTTGTTGTCAAGACCTGAAACTATGATTGCTAGGAATTGAAAGAAAGAAATAAAGCTCTATGCATAGATATGATGCCTTAGTGTGCAATATTTTACTTGACCTGTAAATCTCTATGCTAAGAAGAGAAGTCATATCCGAAGAAAAGAGGTAAGATCTCGAAGCTTTGTTCTTTGATAAAGGTAAGAATAGTGAAAATTTTTAGATCTGCAAGATTTTTTCTCTACTGAAAGTAAGATTAGTGGAATTTTTTGTTTCAAGAGTATGGGTCTAGGTATGTTTGATAAATGTTATCTTAGTCTGAAAAATAGGGCACATCTAGAAGAGAGAAGGTTTGATATGAGTAGATCTGATAGAAATAATGAAAGATATGTTATTCCTATGCATAGAAAGAATGTTTGGACTAAGAAATGGATGCAGGATCCTAGAAATAATCTTTTGCAGGTTAGCTACTATGATCCTAGTGCGCAGTATAGGAAAGGATGGGGATCATTTAAAAAAAAAAAGGATTAACCCTTTGTTACAGTTGCAGAAGAACGAGACATCTTTCTAAGGAATGCCCTGGAAGAAGACCTAGTTGTCTTTTTTGTAAAGCTATGGACCATGAAGTTTTAGATTGCCCTAGAATGATTGCTAAGCTTGAAAGAATGAATATGAGACGAGAAAACCTTAAGGCAGGTCACGAAACCGAGACCATGGAAGAACCCCAGACAGAATCAGAGCCTATACTACTACAAATGAAAGAAACCCTAAATGATCACAAAGATATCAACTTATCAGAGATCTTCAAAGAAAACAAATGCATAGAAGCAAGAATAGGAGACTTCGACATAGACTTTGTTTTGGATGAGGAAAAACAGGTAAATATCATGACATAAAGAACTTGGGAAGCTTTAGGAAAGATTGATATGACTCCTTCATTATGAGGAATAGGATTATTCAGGGGAAAGTTGATAACCCTATGTGGAAGACTCACCCAGGTATCTATGAGTGCTCATGGAGCTTCGACAAAGGAAGATTTTGAGGTTGTTAGATTCATTGAGAACAACGCTCCATTTACCATGTTATTAGGAAGAACCTGGATCGAGAAAGATCAGACCAGAAGAAAAGAAGAGGAGGCCCTACAACAGAAAAAGAAGGAATTAAAAGATTTCATGACTAAGAAGATAACACACTTGATTGCAGAATAGGAGAACAGATCGAAGATACTTAGAACCAAAAACTTGGATCACGAAGTTGAAAGAACACAAGAATATTCACAGACGAGTAGATCACCTACCTCAGATAGAGAATCAATATTACTCTCTGATCCTATGAAAGAATCTCAACAACGCAAAGCTTCTATACCAAAAGAAGACAAGAATCAGAATGGAAAGAGGAATACCAAGATGAAGATCACCAGGAAGAAGGCTAGAAAACTCAGTAAGAAGAGAGCACATATCGAAAATTTACAGAAGGGCCCAGAGGGAACTTCGTGGAAGGAATAGTTGCAAAATTGTAACTTCGTCAAGATATCAGAACAACGCCCCATGGCACTTCGCCATGGTGAAGCGATATGACTGTTGGAAGCATTATAACCATTGGACCGATGTTTCAGAACGACTAGAAAAATAGTTATGACTAGAAAGCTCGCCGTCAGACCGTTGGGACCGCACCGCAACGAACATAACTGCATTAATGGAAATCTTCTTATTTGTTGGAGAGATCTGTTACTTCATGTATACTTAGTTCGTCGACTGTTGCACCAAGAACACTATTGCGAATTATATCAGAGCTAACAATAGAAACCATTTTTACCGCATTGTGCTTAGTAAGTTCAACAATGATTCTATTACTTTGAGCACTCATCCATCGACCCAAGTTTTCTGATCAAGAGAGTGAATTTCGGACGAGATCAACATTGTGGAGAAGTTAGTCGAGAAAATTTTAATTGATATGATGGACGAGAGAGTGATGTCCATAGGAATTCAAGCTTCATCGATGTGAGGAGTGCAAGCCTCTCCGTCGACTGCTCATGGATCCAGACCATCCCTACCGACAACAGAGAAGAGAACAAATCATAGAGATGATCTAGCAAACACAAAGTTAATCCTGACCATCTTACCCGACTACATCCGACCTCTGGTTGGCGCGGTGAGTTATGATAATGTCCCGAGGGAATTTGATTACACCATGGTTACTGCGTACCTCCTGAAGGGGATACGTGTAGTCAGAACACAACAAGATAAGATCGCGATGTTGAAGTTTAATGACTTCAACCTAGGTGACCACAAGAAAATTACACCATGTTTTCTCCTTACAAGTATCTGACCAGGACGAAGGGGATGAACTCGAAAATAATCCCCCATCCATGGACTATGAACCTCGTGTAGTCCACCCTCTTGAACATGATGAATATACTACACTTTGGAAGGAACCAGGAGGTTAATGCATGTGTTAATCTCTTGCTATCATGTTACCATGGAGGCTATCTATGGCTAGATAGACGCATTACATTCGATCCGACGATGATCCATAGGATCACCGGATTGAGCATGCAAGGACCTGACCCACAAGACTTCTACCCAGGGAATACTTCCAACTACGCCCTGACACAGAGAATTAAGGACACTTACAACGATGTAGAAAAGGGAACGCGAGGCTACAAGGTAGATTCCATCCAGAATGGTGCAGTGCGCCTGGCCTACCTACTGATCATAGGGAAGCTAGTCAGGAAGAACCGACCTACTCAAGTCACATGATTCGTTGTTGAACTAGACAGGAAATGTGTAGAAAGACTCCATATGAACTAGGCAAAGTACTTGGTCAACCAGCTAGAATTAGACTGTCGTGAAGCTCAGGATCAGGGCTATGAGTTCCAATTTAGTTGGCTCCTGATCCTCATCGCATTTACCACTTGGGAAATGCCGAAAGGTGCGACCTTCCTAGACATTGAGTTGTTTGAGTCGCTCGCTGCGAAGTTCACCATGCTTTGGTACTCGAGCGATATGGGAAAACAATGGCAGTCGAACACTGTGTTTCATACCTATTATCTCCAACTAAAGAGGGCTATCAAAGTTGTCCCTTGCATGACGCCAAACACCCTGGATCGGTTCTGATCCCTCATGAAGTTATGTGAATATCGACACTTCATTTATATCACTGCGTGCACAGATGAGCACAAAGAAGAGCTTCAATCATACTACAAGCTCACAGAGGAGGACCTTGAAGAGATCACCAAGGACTGGTCTGCAGAACTCCTCATCCCTGCAGACCCCACATAAATGTCAGACCTTGAATTAATTGACAGCCCTGAGACCACTCATGAAGCAAAGGATCGTCCTGAACCCAATAGAAGGAAGAAGACCGAAGAGGCCCAAAACTTGAGTAGCGCATCAGAAGGAACTGCTTCAGTATCACCTGGATGAGGGGGTGATGATGAAGTAGAAGAGACAAATGGAAAAGAGGACCAACAGAAGCAAGGTGAAGTAACACCGCCTAGGGACCTTACTGATGAGGTTGATCCCTTGAAGAAAAGGAAGGTTTCTCCCACGAAACCCACTTCCCGAAAGAAATATAGAGACACCTTGACTAAGATGCAGACTGTGCTCACTGTGGATGACTTCAAATTTATCATCGCACCTATAGCAGATGCCTCACAGGAAATCTTGCAGAAACATGAAGCCAAGCAGGTGGAGATGTATGATAGAATCGAGGTTGAACTCAGAGGGGTAAAATAGACCCTTCAATCCATCAGTGAAGTATCCATTGTGCCCCCACCATCAGAAGAACCTGAGTTGGTAGATGAGCCTGCCCAAAGCCACAGACTAGCCGATGTGACCGAAGCTCACCTTCATTGCACACAGAAAGAAAATGAACAAGCCATAGAGGCCCTAAAGCAAGTACAAAAGGTAGATATAGAGAAACACCGAGTTGTGAAACAAGAGAAGGCTTCCCTCCAAGCTAAGTTTGAAGAAGATAAAGTGTAGATCCAACAAGAGAAAGAGCAGTTGCACGCAAAGCAGGTGGGAGTAAAAGAAGTAGTCACCAGAGCACTTCGCTCTGTGATAGGCTTAGAGAAAAAGGAGAAAGACCCAGTGGAACATCAAGTAGAGTAGCTTGTGGAATCTATCCAACAGCTTCAACATAGAATCACAGACCTCAAGCTACGAATAGTGCCAAGTACCCCGCAGGATGTGCGAGATCAAATAGAAGCCACTACCCAGAGCACAGTCGAGAGGATCAGAAAATTCACTCTAGAATGCAAATAGCTAAGTGATCGCAGCGCACAAAATTATGAAAGACTCACTAAAGATACTGAGCTAAAGGCACTGGAGTCACATCTCCAGGAAGCAAAGTAGCAAGCAACAACAATACAGACGTAGTTGAATCTCCTATGAGAAGTTGAAAGAATGAAGCAATCCCAAGAGAAACGAACTGCTCAACAACAGGTCCACACCATTCAGAGAAAATTCATGGAATTGACTCAAAGGCTCCAACCAGTCCAGGATGAAGCTTTCCAATTGTTTGAAGAGATTGAAGGCCAAGGTGCAGAGTTAGAACAAGTAGTCGCTGTAGTCGAACAACGTTTAGAGGGACCTGTCAATGAAGCAGTCATCCAAGAGTTCACCGACCAAGAGGCCTTGGCATAGCAACAGGTTGAAGTAGCTTGAGCCAAGATTGAGGCTTTTGAATCACAGATACCCAGACCAGAGTGACTCAAGATGAGTTACAGGTGAGTGTTGGGGGCCTGTTGGCCCTTGACCAAGTTTTGAGGATCCTTGGTCATGTTTTACCTACTTTTTGGACTTTGACAGGTTGTCGAAGATGGAGCACAATTCGAAGAAGAGATTGTAGGATCTCAGACCCTTTTTAGGTATTTTTGGGTTTTGGACTTATGTAACAGGAATGGGGATCTCGACCAATGGGTTTACCCATGTTTAGGCCCATTTTGTAATGTATAAATAGAAAGCTAGGTGATGTAAGAAGAGGGTAGTATGCTAAGTGTTAGAGTTTGATCTATGTGATCGAAGGAGGGAAAATTATATGATGCTAAGTGAAAGTGGTAATTGTAATTGCTTTGTGCATATTGTGTGAGACTTGTAAAGCTATGTGCAAGTGATCGTAAGAGACTATGGGAGGATTTGTGTTGTACTTCAGGGAAGGAGGATCTAGTAAGGTGCACAGATCCCCTATCCTCTATGGAGTAAGATATCATGGCTCTGTGCATGTAGAATATTTATAGAAGATAATAAAGAAGAAGAGTTGGTGGACATAGCCCCAGGGTGGGGGTGAACCACGTATATCTTGCGTTGTGGTTTCTATGTGCTTTATGGTTGTTCTCTTGTCTATGTGATTGAATGCTTAGTGCTTTGATGTATTCTTAGAAGGATCTAATATATAGCTTAGTGCTGAATAATGTGAATAAATTCTATACCTGATCTATGTTTGTATGCTTAGTACTTGAATCTATTGGATCTGTATAAATACTACATTGATCTGTTGTTAGGTTTTAGCTGCGCTGTAAACTAAGGTTGAATATTAATGAACTGTAATACTTCACTGATCTGTTGTTAGGTTTTAGTTGCGCTGTAAAATAAGGCTGAATATTAATGAATTGTAATTGCAAAGTGCTATGTTAAGGTGTTACAATCACAGATATGTGTCCCAACTAATGTTTTAGACACTGGAGTCCTACAACCACCCCTGCCTCTACCTCCAGTGAGACTTCATCTGCTTCGCAGGTGTTTCCAAAAGGGCTGGTAGTTAGGGTTGTTTTAGTGCGTTGTTGTAGCATTGAACCCTGGTTCTGCTCTTGTGCCAACACCTATGAAGGGACTAGATTAATCATTTCATCAAATACAGGTGGGTCGAGAGTAAGCTTGTGATAAGCAACTGGAATTTGAGGTTGGGAAACAGTCATGTCTTCCAGTAATTTCGAGGCTTTTTCCATATGAGGGAAAAGGTGAGTTCGATGACTCCCTCCACATAAAATACACATGAACTTGACTCTACTTTTCTTCTTCCCAACGATATCCTAACTAGTTGATGGGAGGTCATCAACATGTTGTTCATAGGCTGACGACATGTGTTGGTGAGGGCGTTTAGACCATGCTTCTATAACCTTGGATAGACCAGGGCATTCCTTAAGAAGATGGCTACCCCTACAAATATTGCAAGGGTCCTTGGGATTATGAGTTGTTTGGGTGATCTTGGGATCATCAACACTCCTAGTACGATTATTAGTAACTAGTTTTTTTCCAACATGTCTAGAGATTGTACACCAATACATGATTCTTGGCCCCTCCTCGGCCATGAGGGGGAATTGTTTTTAGAATTCAAGACCAAAAAATGCCAAAAACAATGCAATTTCACTACTTCAAATGCAAGGATGCCCCCAATCTAATGTAAAGAAATAAATTAAAATTTTTGTTTCAAAGATAGATTAAAGTAGATTGAAAAATGTTAAGCAGACTCCAATCAAACCCAACAAATTACCCCAAAACTATATCTAATATCTGGGCAAGAAAAACCATCAAAAATTATTTTTTTTCACAATCGTCGCAAGCTGTAGACTAACAAAGCACAACGATCCTTAATCATCCCAGGCTAGAAAACAAATACAATACGATGACATCGCACTATGTCAAAAGGTAGGGTGCGTCAATCCTATATCATCGCATTGTCTCTCAAATTAGGGTTCGAAGATCAAAGGAAAAATGGAAAAAATAAAAAGTAAGTAGGTTTTTCCAGTGAAGTTTAACAGTCAGAGAGTCAATCTAGATCTCCCAGTGACTCAAAAAGAAGAACCCAGGCAATCAAATCAAGAAAGAAAGAAAAAATAGGAAAACAATTCGTTCCCCAGTATGGTCGCCAATTTTGTTATCGGATTAATCGGTGTTGGACCTTGACTAGGTTTTGTGGAAATGTTGGTCTTGTTTGACCAATTTTTGGGATTGCGATAGGCTATTCGAACACGAAGCGCTAGGTGAAGCGAAGATCGGGGGATCTTTCCCCCTTTTTGTGAGCTTTTTGGGTTTAGGGGTTTATGTAACCGGTATGGTATGTCGACCCATGGGTCTTACCCATGCTTAGGCCCTTTTTGTAATGTATAAATAGATAGTTAGGTGATTTAAGAAGGGGGGAGATTAGTAGAGAGACCTAGTAGAATCAACTTAGTGCAGAGCTAAAGGATTTGTGCATACTATGTGTTAAGACTTGCAGAGATAAGTGCAAGTGATTGTAAGAAGCTTGTGTGAATACTGTGTAAGAAGGCTTTGTGCTGTGACCTAACTCGGGAAGGAGGATCTAGCGAGGTGCACACAGATCTCCTGTCCTATGCAAAGTTGGTCTTAATGATCTGTGTATGTAAGGATATTGACATAAGATAATAAAGAAAACGAAGAGTTAGTGGACGTAGCCCCATGCTGGGGGTGAACCACGTATATCCTATGTTATGGTTGCTTTGTGTGATTGATGTGATTTATGCTTAGTGTTTTATCTTTATGTATGTTAGATGCATATGATATAATAGCTTAGTGCTTAGTAATGTGAATGAATTCTAGATATACTCTATTTCTATGTGATAAGTGCTTGGATGTGTTAGATCTTGTTGAATACTGCATTGTTATGAAATTAAGGTTTTACCTGTGATGTGAATAAGGGTTAAATGCTAATTAATGTTAACTTCTACGTGCATCATTAAGTATTGTAATCGTAGATCTGTGTCCCAACTAGGTTGCAGACACTTGAGTCCTACAACCCCCCCTGCCTCTACTTCGGGTGAGACTTCATCTTCTTTGCAGGTGTTGCCGAAAGGGACGATAGTTAGGGTTTTTTTGGTGTGTTGTTGAAGTGTTGAACCCTAGGTCTTCCCCTGTGCCAACAAATGGTTCCATTGCCGGGACCTGAAATTGTGATTGTTGGGAACTAAAGAAAAGAGAAAGCTTTGTGCGTAGATCTATTGTTGTAGTGCACAATAATCTACTTGACTTGTGAAGCTCCATGATAAGAAAAGAAGTCTGATCTGAAGAAAAGAGGTAAGATCTTAAATCTTTGTGCTCTGATAAAGGTATGATAAGTGAAATTTTTTTCTTCAAAAGAATGGATCTAGGTATGTTTAATAGATTTGGTCCTAGTTTGAAAACTAGGGCACAACTCAAAGAAAGAAGATATGATATGAATAGATCTAATAGAAATAGTGAAAGATATGTTATTCCTATGCATAGAAAGAATTGTTGGACTAACAAGTGGATGCGGGATCCTAGAAAGAATTTTTTGTGGGTCCACCACTGCGATCCCAGTGCGCAATACAGGAAAGGTTGGGGATCGTTTAAGAGAAAGAGAGGATTGACTCTTTGTTATAGTTGTAGAATACCGAGACATCTTGCTAAGGAATGCCCTGGTAGAAGTCTTATTTTCCATTGTTGTAAAGCTATTGAACATGAAGTTTTGGATTTCCCTAGAATGATTACTAAAGTTAAAAAGATGAATATGAGACAAGAAAACCCTAAGGAAGGCCAAGAGACCAAGAATATGCTAAAGAACCAAAAAGAATAAGAGGCTATATTGTTGCAGATGAAAGAAACACTGAATGATCACAGAGACATCAATTTATTAGAGATTGTAAAAGAGAAAGAGTGCATAGAAACAAGAATAGGAGACTTCGAAATATACTGTGTATTGGATGAAGAAACACAGGTGAACATTATGACAAAAAGTACTTGGGAAATCTTAGGAAATCCTTCTATGGTTCCTTCATTGGGAGGAATAGGATTGTTTAAAGGAAAGCTGATAACTCTATGTGGAAGATTTGCCCATGTACCTATGATTACTCACAGAGCATAGACAAAAGAAGAATTCGAGGTCATTAAGTTTGTTGAGAACAACGCCCCCTTTGCTCTTTTTCTAGGAAATACCTGGGTTGAGAAAGATCATATCCGAAGGAAAGAAGAAGAGGAAGCTCTAGAACATAAAAAGAAATAATTAAGGGATTTCATGGCTAGGAGAATAGCACGCTTACTAGAAGAACAAGAGGACAAGTTAAAGCAACTAAGGGCCAGAGACCTAGCTGTCGAAGTTGAAAGAACGCAAGAATACTTAGAGTACTTATCCATACAAGAGAGTAGATCATCTACTCTAGAAACAGTAAGAGAAGAAGTATTACCCTCAAACCTATGAAAGATCCTCAACAGTGTGAAGTTACTAGGCCAAGAGGAGATAAGAACAAGAATGAAAAGAGGAATCCAGAGATGCAGATAACAGGAAAGAAAGCTAGAAAACTTAGTAAGAAGAAAGCAAATATAGAAAAATTGCAAGAGATTCTAGAGAGGAATTCACAGAAGGAAGGCTTGTAGAACTTGAAACTCGTCAGAATAACAGAGCAGCGCAGATTGGCACTTCGCCACGATGGAGCAATATGACCGTTGGAGGCATCTCGACCGTTAGAATGATGCTGCATAATGGCTAGAAACACAGTTATTGTCAGAAAGATCGTCGTTGGACCATTGGGACCATGCCATAACGGATGGAATTGCATTGATTGAGGTACTCCTACCCATTGGATGAGTTTGTTACGACATTGTCTATTTAGTCCGTCGCATGTCTCACCGAGAACACTTTTTCCAATTGTGATTATTCGAGACCACAGAGAGCTGACTATTACCTCACTATGCTTATTGAGACCTTGCCATACATTCTACGACCTTGATTATTTGTTCACTGACTTGAGATATCATATCTCAAGCGTGTATGTCAGGTGACTTTAGCGCAGTATAGAAATTCGTCGAAGATATTCTCATAGACCTCATGGCTGAGAAGGTCATGTCCACAGGAGCACAAGATTCATCGACAAGAGGAGTGCAAGCATCCCCATCGACTGCACATCGATCTGGGCCCTCCCGAACTATGACAGAGAAGTGAACCAAGCATCGTGATGAATTGGTGAATGCGAATCTTGATAGAGGCTCGCCTTCGTCATGTCTAGGAGGAAAAATAATAGGCCACAGAGGCCCTGATGCAAGCAAAGGAGGAAGCCATAGAGAAATGTTGGGTTGCGCAACAAGAAAAAGACGACCTCCATGCAAATTTTTCAGAGGATAGAGCGCAAATCCAAAAGTAGAAAGAATAATTGCTCGCAGAGCAGATGGGAGTTAAAGAAGCAGTCACCAGAGAACTTCACTCTGTGATGGGCCTAGCACAGATGGAAGAAGAAACCGCTGAGAGCCAGGTGGGGAAGCTTGCTGAAGCCATTTAGTAGCTCCAAGCATGAATAACAGAACTGGAACTACAAGCCATGCCAAGCACTCTGCAGGAAGTGCAAGATCAAAGAGAGGAAACTCCCAGGAGTGCAGTCTAAAGAATCAAGGCATTGGCCTTGGAATGCAAGCAACTCAGCAGTCGAAGTGCACAGACCTATGAGCACCTTACAGAGGACCCAAAACTAAGGACATTGGAGTCACAACTCTAGGAGGAAAAGAAACAGGAAACAACAGTGCAAGCACAGATGAAGCTACTATCACCGGTTGAGAGGATGAAAAGGTCCTAGGAACAACACACCATTCAACAATAGGTCCATTCCATCCAGAGTAAAGTCATGGAAGTGACCTAGAGGCTCCAACCGGTACATGATGAAGCTTGCACACTTTTTGAGGATATTGAAGGAAAAGGGTCACAGCTAGAACAAGTAGTCACCACGGTAGAAAAGCGCTTGGAAGGATTGCTGACTAAGAAATTTATTCAAGAGTTTGCCGAGTAGAAGGCTCTGGGGAAGCAGCAGGTCGAAGCAACTCGAGCCAAGCTCGAGGCATTCGAGGCAAAGTTAACTAGATTAGAGTGACTTGAGATGAGTCACAGGTGAGTGTTGGGGACCTGTTGGCCCTTGACCAGGTTTTGTGGAAACGTTGGTCATGTTTGACCAATTTTGGGGACTTTGACAGGCTGGTCAAACATGAAGCACCAGGCGAACCACGTATATCTTGTGTTATGGTTGATTTATGTGATTGATGTGATTTATGCTTAGTGATGTCATATTTATGTACGTTAGATGCATCTGATATAATATATTAGTTCTTAGTAATGTGAATGAATGCTAGATCTGCTCTATTTCTATGTGCTAAGTGTTTGGATGTGTTAGATCTTGTTGAATATTTCATTGTTTAGCAATTAGGTTTTTACCTGCGACGTGAATAATGGTTAAATGATAATGAATTTTAATTTCTAAGTGTGTCGTTAAGTATTGTAATCACATATCTGTTTTCCAGCTAGGTTGCAGACACTTGAGTCCTGCAACCCCCCCTGCCTCTACCTCGGGTGAGACTTCATCGGCTTCGTAGGTGTTGCCGAAAGGGCCGGTAATTAGGGTATTGTTGGTGCATTGTTGAAGAATTGAACCCTGGGTCTTCCCTTGTGACAACAATCGGTAAGTGAGGAAACAAACATATCTCCCTAGTTTCACCCCGAAACTAGAACAAAACAAGACAAAATATAAAACTCCCCCTAAGTTTTAATTATCAAGCATACTAACTAACAAGAGATAAATGACATACCTTTTAAATGTCGTTTGTCCTCGCTAGTGTCAACCTCTCTCCGTTTCGAGGCTTATGGGAGGTTGAACCTATAAAAATACACAAGCCAAGGAAGTGAAAGAAACAACGTATACTCAACAAAACCTATGTATGTGATCAAGGAGTCATACAATAAAATAAGAACAATTTTATGGGAAAGAAATATATTGTTGTATTATAAATATGAAATGGAGAATACAATCGATGACTTTATTTTGTAAGGTCACTTCCAACAGTTCCTTGCTAACCACACACTTCTACTCCATGGATTCTGAGATCAACAATCTATCTTGACGAGGCAAATCCCAAAGCTACAAAAATTACTCAAGCTTACACCAAAAGCTAGCCAACTCAATCCAAATTTCCCCATGAGAACTCTTCTCCTTTTATAAGATGAAAACGATAGGGTGAGGAGGTTAGGATGATCCCAAGAGATCAGGGATGTGAATCAGATCCAAACCAAACGGAGGCCACATCACCCTCAAAGCTTCTATTCTAGAACTTTCAAGAAATTCCCTTTTTTCCTTCATACGGAAATCATCGCACCCTTAACATTGAGCAAACTATGAAAACATCACAAGACAATGTGGTGAAACCTAAGATGATCCTAGATCGTTTCACCCTTAACACTAAGAAAGGTGCGACGATCACTTTTTATAAGGTTTTTGACAAAGGAAAAGTATAATTCCATCTCTCTGGGAAAATGTATCTTTATTCTTCTTCAGGGATTCAGGCCATTGATCCTTCTAAAGACAAAGGATAGGTTTACATCATTAATGATCATAGGGGTGATGAAAATAAAGTGTAACAAGGATCCTCTACAAGTATTTATCCTCCTCAACTTGGCAATTTTTTGGTTCTCCCAAGCTTTTGTCAACTACCTGTGTTATAGCAAGATTTGTCTCACCCTTCTCAAACTTGCACAAAATGCCTTTTTCCATTTCCCTATGAAGAATTCAAGTCAATTTTTGAAAATACCAGAGCTAAAAACATGATTTTTCCACAAATATGCGCCCTGACTATATTACAACATGTGTATACACAAGTTGCACCACTACAACCCGCATACATCGGGATCTGTGCCCAAAATTAAAAAATGGTGTCGGGTTTCCATGTCACGTCATGAGATATATGATTCTTTGCCTTCCATATACTGGAAATGTTTCGACTCGACCCTTTAGTTCCACTTGAAGGCTACAAATGGGACAAATCCGAGCTATGGAAAAGGAGAGAAGAATTCAACTTTGAAAGCAAAGTTACTCTGGAGAAATTATTCACTTCACATTGAGTCTGCATCCCTTTGTCCTTTAAGTTTGAACACATTGTTCAACCCCCAAGCTCTGCCCTTATTGATCGAGAACCTCATTTTCTCTCTTATATGAGATTTCCTTTGGTGGGGGATTGAAGTGGTGGAGGCCGAGCTGGAAGGAACTTTGTTTCTCGGTTCCGAACCGTGCCGACACAAAAGTTTGTAACTCATTCACTTCTATTGATTACATCTTAATAGAAATACTCTTTTCTTGTCCAATTAATATCTTGTGAATATTTGAATTGTTATTCCATGGGTGTATTATTTATGAATATTGATGGATTATTCTATCAAATGTGCTAACATTATCTATTATCACCATATGCTTGCATTTCTTGGTTGTTGAGGACTAGTTGCAGGTATATTGCTTTGGGTCAAGTGGTCAACGGTGGACTTCATCAAACGTCTGGACAAGGTAGGCCATTTATCTTGTCTTGTTATCATATTTATTTATATACCATAGTTGAAATTAGAGTTTATTTTTGCAGTCATTTCCATCTGTTATGGTTTACCCCTCGCCATAGAGAGATTTTCCTCATAACATAATTGGTGACCATACTAGGGATAAAATCTTGATTTTTGGGGTTTGGAGTGTTTCTCTCCTTATATTGCTCTCGTTTATATTGATTTTCTTGTCGTATGATTTCTTGACAGCCTCTGTTCACTCTAAGTCTGAGTTTCTTAGCCTTCTCCTTAGCTTGGTTGTGTTTTGACACATATACGTAAGTGTTTTCTTGACAGTCGCGTACATACACGTGCTGTCCTTCTGCAAGTTGCGTACATATGTGATTTTCCCTTGAACAATCGCGTACATCAACCTTTTTTGCTTGGTTGTTGGTTTTGATGGTTGTTGGGTAGGTTTTGATGATTGATGAGTCTTTTTGGGTCTCTGTGGTGTTTGTTAAGTGTCTGTGGAGTGACAGGAAACCTATCTTTGGTTGAATTTTTGGGTAGTGCCTTTCTCATCATCTTTTTCATTTGATTGTCCTTGCATCTTGGGTTGGGTGTTTTTCTTCTTGATATCCTAATTGGGTTGTCTTTGTCTATACATAGTAGAGTCTTTATATCAAGCTATTGTTCAGTCCTTGCATTTTCATTCTCTTATATTGAAAATACAAAAATATTAGGCATTTTACATTGTTTGAATTTTGATCTTTTAAGTCTTTATCATTAATAATAGTGCATGTAAAGAAAGATTGCATTTTATTTAGAATTGGAGAAATGAATAGAGAATTGCATTTTGAAAAGCATATCATTTATTGGAAATTGAAGTTAGGACTCTGCATTGTATTCATATTCATTTATTTTACTTGCTAAGTCATAACATCACTAGTTTCACGACCGCACCTTTTGAGTAAGCAAGGCCATTAAAAGTAATGCTATAATTTAAAATTGATTAGTAATGATTTTATTTTTCTAGAGTGCACAAACTAGCTTAGGATTTAGAGCCTTGGAATAGGATTTTGTGAGTAAACTTCTCCAAGGCTATTAAATAAACATATGTGTCTGACTAAGGGAGTGGATAAATCCATTGTATAATCGGTAATATCAGGAGGCTTCGCTTACACCGGAGTTAAGCATGAGGTTGCGTGAGGTTGGTTGAAGGGATATCCCCCCGATACCTTGTTAGCATCATATATATTTCTAGGGATCTATTCATATATGGGGATGTTGCTAGTTCCCTTACCTCCATGAGAGGCGGCGCTTTCAAGGTTTCAAGATTTTCTACCCTACCCATACGATGGACCTAACTTACGACTATTTTCTTGTGCATTGATTATACCGTGGTTGCTTATTTGCTTGACTTAAGTACCACAGAGGTTACTTGCACGGGTTATTCTACAGGTACCCTGGGTCAAATAAGGGTTGAACAACACACAACCTTTATGGAGGATTACCTCTTTGGGGGGATCTGACCAACTGGTTGTTAAGCCCACGAGGGCCCTTATAATTGATTATGTTTCCTCCAATCTTTAGCATAGGAGTTTCAGACCCCTCTTGGGTGAGGCATACCTACTTTAGAGAGGGATGTCCCTTTCAGCCACTTTATCCTATTTGTGTGCATATTGGTCATTTGATTAGTTTTGGTGTGCTCTTTGATTACTAGTTGGCCTTAGGATTTGTTTTCTATATCTTGATTCTTGAGTCATCGTGGATCCAGACCAAATTCCCCATCGTCTCACCGCTTGTTACAGTTTCCATTGCATTTTGAGTCTTTTCCTTCTAAAAGACATAGAGTTATTGAACGAGGTACACACACCTCCACTTATCAAACTTGTGATTATACAAGGATGATTATTGAACTGAGTCATCAATATACTAGGAGCCCTTCGACTCCCACACCTACTATAGTTAACGGTACCCCTTTGAATCCTTCAACCAAAATGGTTGTAGTGCTTGAGGAATCTATCAGTATCGCTGCCCGTCCTATAGTGAATACTCAACCTATAGCCATGAACCATTTTGGGTCTCTTCGTTACTCACTGGGCTATAATGTTCAGTCCATCCCTATGGCATCTAGTCATTTTTCCTATGGTATGTCGAATTTTACTTCACAGTTTTCAAACTCCATCCAAACGGATATCACTAATGATAGCATTAGACTTGGGGGTACAACTCCTCCTTATAATCCTTTCTCATTTGGTAGCACTCATGTCCCTTAAACGAATCCTACCATTGGAGGCATTCCTCCTTTTAACCCTGGGTCTAATCATGTTGCTTCTAGATGGAGTAACCAACCTAGCGGACAAGCTACTGCTCACGTTCTGTCCTTTACACCCACCTCCTCAGTGTTGATTCCGACCAACACTTTTGGCATGACGAATCCACCATTATCCTCCAGATTCACACCCAGAGGAGGTCAATTTCATACTTTGGGAAACCCCCAACCCGGGTCCACTCTGGCTGGGGGGATTTTTTATAACCCTCATCAGAACATTCCTACTGGAATGGTGCCCAACCAACCCCTTATGAATCATCCCAGAGGAGGGTCTTACAATCCCAGATAGGGAAATGGTGCTTACTAGAACCTTGGATGGGCTGTGATTCCCCAACCGCAATATTTCCAGGGAGATTAGGGCCAGATGCCACAACCCCATCTCCCTTTTCTTTCCATGCTCAAATTGCCATACTTTTCTAAGTTAATGAATGATCCCATGCGTCATGATCCATCATGGCCCTCTGTCCCCACTAAGCTTCCTTCATATATTTGGAAATTTGAGGGAAGGATTGGTGAGGATGCTGGTGATCAAGTCACCACCTTTCACCTATGGTGCTCCTTGAATTCCCTTAATGATGATTCTATTTGGTTAATATTGTTTCAACGCACCCTCATAGGGGTTTCCACAAAATGGTATATCGAGCTACCCAGGGGGGCATACTGAACTTTTAATCAATTAGTTCTAGTCTTCCTCAATCACTTCCAATTGTCGGTTCGTTATAATGCTGACATCAAAATTATGTCGACATTTTGTCAGGATAGGACCACTCATATCTCAGATAACATATAGGAGTGGCATAGATGAAAGAGGTTTATCAAGGCCTATATACCCCCAAATTCTTGCTAGAGTGGTTCCTTAAATCTCTCCTGCCTTATATTTCGAAGGATGTTTCTACATCTGGGGTTACTTATGAGAAAGAAGCGATTTTTAAATCCCAGTAGTTAGATCTTATATATGATCAGTCTGGCATGTTATATGAGATTCTTCCTGATGCACCAAGGTCAAACTATGGCCCTCGACAAAAACCCCGACCACATGCTGATGGCATTGTAGCCTCCATCAATGTGAAATCCATAGATTCAGTGACAAGACATTTGAAATACTTATCTCTAAACCAATATGCAGGAGGGCCAACTTCGTTTGAGTCCTCTAATCCCACTCAATCGATAGATGTACGCTCTGTGCAGTGGTTGACTAGCCCGAATTGTATCTAGCAACCAAGAGGGAGTAAGAAGAAAGGACATAATTATAATCATAGGTGTGGGAAGAATAATAATAAACCCAAGGACAATGGTAATAATGAGAAGATGAATAATAATGCTAGTGAGGGTAAGAAATAAAGGCAGAAGGTGAATTTTCCCTGTAAGCTTTGTATAGACGATCACCTTACCCATTTATGCCACAAACTTCTGAAATATGAAAGAATTTTATCTATATCGCCTGCCATGCCAATGAATCATTTTCCACATAACCAACACATGGCCTCGAGCTCCTTGAATTCCAAAAATGAGGTGAGTGGGACTCAAAACCCATCAACACAAGACAATGACTTTTTATGCATCAATATGGTCAAATCTAAGGTTAATGTAGCCACCAAATCTCACAATTACAATTCTCCACAAATTGTACTTGGTCTAGAGTCTCCTCCTCCTCCTGAGATGCCCTACAGATAGAAAAACTAGATCCACTACCTCGTATTGTGAAAGGAGTACTCAAGCGCTCTACCCACAATCCTAATGTTAGAGCTACCCAAAATTAATCTATTGTTGAGAACCTGGGTCAAACCCCTTGTGCGATGTCGGTTCTGGAGGTACTCTAGATGTGTTCTTCACAAAGGAATGCCTTTCTATCCGCGTTAGGATCTCTAGATCCTTGTGGATCGAAATTGATCAAGTTTTATGTCACAGATGTGAAGCCTCACTTTCCTTACTTTTAATGGCCTTGATTACTCAAAAGGTGAGTCGTGAAACTAGTGATGTTATGACTCAACAAGTAAAATAAATGAATATGAATACAATGCAAAGTCTGAACTTCAATTTCCAATAAATGATATGCTTTTCAAAATGAAATTCTCAGATTATACTCCATAATTTTTGTTATCCACTTTCCCCTGTTTCCTTCACAATCAGGCTGAACTAAAATTTCTTTGATTGCACTACTTGGCACATATGCAATGATCTCATATTGTAGAACATATACCCTAAAAGAGTTTAAATCCCTCACTAGAGCATATGCATGTTTCTCCATTATATCATATTTCAGTTCAGAGTCTCTGAGAGTTTTGCTGAAGAAGGAGATGGGTTGCTCATACTCTTGATCATTTCTTTGTAGAAGAACAATAACTATGGTGTCTTTAGAGGCAAATGAAAAAATCGTGAATTCCTTGGAGTAATCCAGACTGATGCAAACAGGGGCTTGGACAAGAGCATGCTTAATCTTCTCAAAATATTCTTTATCTTATGGTATCCATTTGATTTCTGCATCCTTTTTCAACATATCAGTAATGTACTTGATAATTTCTGCAAAATTGGGTATAAATCTCCTTACAAAAATTATTTTACCTATGAAGGATTGGATAGACTTCTTGTTTATTGGAATGTCTATGTGTTTGGATAGATTTTACTCTTTCAGGATTTATCTTAATACCTTATGGTGAAACAATATGTCCCAAAAGTTTTCCTTCTTCCATGGAAAAATGGGTTTTTTTAGGGTTAAGTGATATACCGTACCTCCTGCATTTCTCAAATGTCTACTTCAAATGCTGTAAATGTTCTTCATCAGATGTTGAAAATAAAGTGATGTCATCAATATAAATAACCACAAACTTGTCTTTATCGCTAATAAAAGCAATGTCCCTATCCCTCTGAAAGGTTTCTCCTGTATTCATCAATACAAAGGGCATCTTTTCATACATGAAAGTTCCCCAAGGAGTGGTAAAATTTGTTTTCTTGTTGTCCTCTTCCATTACTGATATTTGATTGTACCTTGAATAGCCATCAAGCATAGAAATTTTCTTTTCCCTTACTACTCTCTGTAAAACATGATCCATTTTTGGTAATGGATAATTGTCCTTTAGGGAGCACCTGTTCAAATTCCTAAAGTCCACACAAAGCCTTATTTCTCCACTCTTATTATTGACAGGTACTAAATTAGCTACCCACTCTGAGTATCTCAGTGGCACTATACTTTTGGCATCCAATAACCTTTTCAACTCTTTTTCTATTATGGGTAACAACAAAGGATGAAATTGCCTAGAATTTTTCTTAAAAGGTTTTGATCGAGGTTTCAGAGGAATCTTGTGTTGTATAATATATGTATCAAAAACCTTTAGGTCTTCATAAGACCAGACAAATACATCTGAATACTGCTTCATCAAATTGACATATATCTCTCTCTGTTTTTCTGACAGTTTTCTGGATAATTTTACCATCCTTGGATTTAAATTAGAACTGATATCACAATCCACTACATCAGTCTCTTCTATCTGAATAACAACTTTTTTGGAAACATTGTTGTGATCAAACAATCTCTCAAGTGGAACCAAAACTTTATGCAGATCATTTGTTTTCAATTCAATGATTTTGTGCCCAACAATGTTGTCTTGAAGAACATTTGCAACATGTACCTCTATATCATCATATTCATTGTCCTGATCTATTGAAATATTGGAAAACTCTTCAATAGTATGTAAAAATATTTGAATCTCCTGATCATCTTTGAAAACATGCCAATTTTCGATGTTATCTAGTATTGAGGGTCTGTGTCTAACCTCAATATCAAATTTTAAATTAGGAAACAATGGGGTCTTAAAGTTAGGCTGCAAGTGCTAAGGAGTCAGCTCGCTGATTCAGATTCCTGTGCACAAAAGTGATGTTGAATGCCAAGAAGAAATTATCCACATAGTCCCACACTTCATTCCTATATTGTTTTAACCTTTTTTTTTTGGTTTGATAAAAAAATTTAATATCATGGATAATGAGTTCTGAATCTCCAAAAACATAAAGTTTATCTATACCCATATCTTTAGCATATTTCAATCCTAACAAAAAAGCTTTGTATTCACTGATGTTATTGGTTGTATCAAATTCAATTTTATATGACATAGGAATGAATTCTTGGGTAGGAGAAATGAAAACAATTCCATCCCCAGACCCTTGTTTTGAACAAGCCCCATCAAAATACATTTTCCAGACCAAATTTTCTACATGGTCTCCAACTACAGGTGTTATTCTTCTAACTGATGTTTCTGCCATCTGATCACCAATATGAAAAATAAAGGAGCCAAGTTCATCTTCTACACCATATATAGGATGGTTACTAGGGTTTTCATGATCACTTACCAAGTAAGCCAATCTTACTTCCCTGTACAATATCCGATGTTCTCCACCAAAAACAAGTATGGTAGCATAATTGAGATCCATCTGTAAAGTGCCTCCTACTTTCTTAGCCCAGGATCTTGACAGAAGCATTACAAATTTTGGAGGTATGTCAACCACAATAACATCCAATACCACACTTTTCATAGGTAAATAAGAAAGAGTAACAACTATGTCCTTGATGACTCCCAAACATTTAAACTTTCTGGAGTCAAATGAATATAGGTCAAATTAGGGTTTAGTGATGTCTAACCCTAATTCATCCATTACCACTTTTGGCATGAAATTGTGTGAAGCCCCTGAATCCATTAAACCATTATGCAATATTTTGTCATGAATATTCAGTGATATGTAGAAAGGAGGAGAAGCATCAGTTATGTCTTCAATGTGAGGTCCAATGGTTATAGCAGGATTCTCATCTTCAAGGTCGATAGTATATGAAAAGGTAACCTAAGAAGGAGGTTGTAATGCCTTGAGAACAATCTTCCTAAAATGCTATGTTTTCATTAGTTCTATCTGTTAGCGACATTATTTGTCTTGGGCTCAAAAAATACCCAGGCCTGCAAGTTACACGGGAATCTCCCCAGCGCAACGCGGGAGAATCTCTTTTCCGATCACAAGTCAAGCGAGCGGGAGAAGTTTTGATGTCAGCGGTCGAGATCCACCTACAAAACGGATCGACATGCCGCGGTATTTCGGGGCTGCCAAGTTGCCCGGGATTTAGCACGAAGGATAGCGCCAATGGTTCAAGGCACATCTCGGTCAACCGATCCAGTTGAGACAGGTGGCAGTCAGTCGACGTATCAGGGATCGATGTTTTGGGAGACAAGGAGCCTCCCATTCTTTACAACTGAAATCGTCGATCGACTAAACGTCGAAAGCACCTTTGGAGTCAAGCCCACGATCCTAGCACCAGGTCACATCAAGCGAGCCTGTAAATGGGGGGAGCCCTCTGTATAATGGTGAATACTATCTGGGCCGTTCATCTAAAGGATGCACGATGCACATCTGTGTCACGTGAGAATTCGGGAGTTCGAGGGGTAAGCACACCTCGTCATTTCACCTCTCGAAACCTCGAATCCCGAAACGCCGAAAATGCCCAGAATTAGGCTCATGGTTTTGGCGCCTGGTCACAAAGGAACAGGCCTAAAGGAGGGGCGCTCATGTTTATCATTCGACGAGATGGGCCCCAAAGCGCCGGAAGTGATCTTAGTCATTCATCCTGGATGAACACGTGGTGTGCGATTAGGTCCTCCCAACATTTCTCCCATCGCGATTTCAAGGCGTAAGGAACAACTCTCTCATATTCCCGAAGCACGAAGCATTGAAGACGTCTCAGACCTAGGCCTGCAGTATTGCTGAATCAGTTCAGAATCGTCAGATCAGTGGGGAAATGCGTGGTGACCGTTAGGACCTCCTGGAATTTCTCCCATCATGATTTCGAAGAAAGAAGACCCACTCTTTCCTATCCACGAACCTTGAAACGCGGAAAGCACTCTGGAAAATAGGCATAAGGTCACGGCCCGTGGTCACTCCAGAAAGTAGAAAGTGTTGTACAAAAGGGAGGCCAAAAGCGCCGAATTGAGTTTCAGAAAGGAGGCACTGTATTCCAGACCCCGATTCGATGTAATCTAAATCCCAGTACCTGCTGGGAATGAATGAAGAAGAAAGAGGGTGGTTGGAACCTCCCCTCACTGATTAATTGCAAAGTATGGGTGTCCCGGCTGAAAGCCTGCCCGAGATGGTCTTCTGTACTGGTTATTTTCATGGAATCCACTCTGAGTCCTTGACTCGCCAGGGAAGCCTGCACACACTAATTCAACATTTAAGGCCTCAGCTACCCCCTGGCGTGACCCATGCAGAATTAAGGTGGCGTATGATAGAGAAGTGTAGGCCATATTTGATTGAAGAGACTCCTCATCCCGAAAGTCCAGTAGGCCTCTGTTGGGAAATTTTTTAGGAGTATATATACTTAGTTTTGATATTTTTCAAGCTATCGATGGTAGAGCGAAGCTCCCGATTGTAATTTTTTAACAGACACTCTAGCTTTCTGGCTATGCATCTGTATGTAAGATTTCTTGTTTAATGAAAGACAGTTTCCTTATTCCATCTAGTTTTCATCTCATACTGAGGGAGTTCATGATTGACTAATTCACATGAATTATTGCAGTTGTGTTATGATAAAGGATTTATTGTGGCACTCTTGTATTCTCTGGTTTTCTGCATTTGAATGTAAGAAGATCTTGCGTTCAAATGCCTTCTCCTACAGTCTATTAGAAACCTGATGTTGACAACAAACCTTTGCATCTCTCTGATACAAGTCTTCCTCCTACTCACCCTTACTACAACTCACTGTCCGGAGTATATCTAAGACCTCACTTTCCCATGAATGCTTGGCCTAGTTTTGGAGTTGAAACTATATCGTCCGAGTTTACTTCCATTCGATCACCCCTATCATACACAAATCATGACATAAACTGATGGGCGTCGGGCTCTGATCCTGCTGCAATCCAGGAGTGACTTCCGTTGCCAACATTTCTAGCATTGTTGCCGGGGACGTAGATGAAAATTTTCCTCGAGATTGAACGACATTGAACCTCTGATTCTAAAGGTGCATCGGGTATCAGAGCCTTTGAAGATTGCTACTGTGCACCTGGCAACTCCATTGTGACGACTTCACTGTGGCAAACCTGTCGTGTCAATTGTGGATTTCATAGGCAGACACACGCGGTCCCATCCACAGCTGCCTCTAGCCACACCTGAGACTTATCGGAAGGTGGTCCTGGGAAAGGGAAAGGCCTCTAAAGGAGAAGTTGCTGCCACCAAACCAGGTAATCCGCCATCTCGTTCTGTAAGAAATCCATTTTCTCCTCCTCAGTTTCCTAGAAGACCACTTTCTGAAGTTTCCCGTTTCCTGAATTTTAGGAGTGTTCCTGTTGAGGTTTCCCCCCTTGGTCTGGGATTGGAGAGAGAAATCCTTGTCACTCCTCTCTCCACTAAAACTGTACCTTGTCGTAGACCTAAGACCACATAATATTTCCCCACTCCTAGCCTTACCGCTCCTCCTCTTGTTACTGTTACCACTTCTGCGTGAAGGGAAACATCAACCGAATTAAGCTTGCTAGCCTTCTCCCTAAATCCCTTATTGTTTCCCACTCCCCTTAGAAGCTCATCCCCAATATCCCCTTTTCGAGCTCCTTCTCCTCCGAGTTCTCCTCCACACAATATCCCTATGGTAGGAGAAAATCCCCCTATGACCAGAATGGAGGCCATTATAGCCACTAGGTATGCTCCCCTCGTGCTACCTCAGCCTCTCAATGCCCTCCCAGCAGATGGTTACCTCAAGAGCTGCCCAAGTTTACAGGTGAGGGGGACATAATTGCAGAAGAACACCTAGAAGCCTTTTATAGTTTTACAGATGATAATGTTATCATGCATGCAGACGTGTGGATGAGGATTTTTGTCCATAGTCTTCAAGGTGAGGCTAGAAAATGGTTCAAGGCCCTGCCTCCTGGATCTATTAATGGGATTGAGGCTTTGGATAATGCCTTTTTGAGACAGTGGGGAGATAAAAAAGACTTCATGTATTACATGATAGAGTTTGGGTCTTTGAAGAGAAAAGAAGGAGAGTCTGTCTCTGACTTCTCCAAGAGATTCAATAAAATGTACAATAAAATCCCTGTTGAGATCAAACCCTTATAAGCCTCTGCAAAGATCACTTATGCCAGCACTTTTGATCCTGATTTTTTCCTCCTGCTCAGGGAAAGGAGAGCTGCTACTCTGGCCCACATGCAAGATGCATCCATGGAGATAGAATCTAACATATTGGTTGTTGACCGACTCAGGAACACTGTTGATAGAAACATATCTAGGCAGAGGCCTGAAGCTTCCCCATCCAATTCCTCTCCCCTTCCCCTTCAGATAAATGAGACAACTAGAATGATAAAATTGCTTTCTGCCAGAATGGAAAGCTGGGAGTTAGAAGGGAAGCCCATGTACAGAAATCCCCAGAATACAGAGAGTAGAGGTTTCATGAAGCCTAATAACAATGTTCCACAGGCTTTTCCTAGGGAACAAAGGAGCAAAGATAGAGATGATCAGAGGATTCAGGCCCCTCTCTAGAATAACCTAGTTTCTCATGAGGAAGGGGAGGAGGTGGATGAAATCGACCTGGAGATCCATTGCATAGAGGATACTTACCCGTTTCCTCATTTAACTCAATTGCATATGAAGAATCCCTTATCAGCACTCAAATCAATGAGTTGAGTAGAGGGGAAAACGTACACAATACTCCTAACAGATATAATCTTAGGTCAAAGAAGAAAGAAGGGAATTTTGAGAACCAGGATCAGACCCCCATAGAGGAAAGGCCAACTAAAGTTGTTGCGACCACTACTAAAGAAAAGAAAACTCAGAGTGCTTTGCTAGCAGCCAAGGAACCTATCACTGAGGTAAGGGAAGCTCCTAAGCCTATTCCTTCCTTCAATTTTGAGCATGAAATTCAGAAGATTAGAATCCCTGTACCCCTATCTGAACTAGTTAAAAATGAAGATTTCAAAAGGTCCGTCTCCAAGCTACTACAATCTGAGCTCCCCCAGCCTTCCACTGACTCAATAAATATCCAAGATGAGAAACCAGCTGTCATCCTAGGTCCCATGGTGGAAGATAGAGATGATTCATCCCCTCCCTTCTACACCTCCCTGAACATACATGATAACGTGTTGCATAATTTCCTCATGGATTCAGGAGCTTCCCATAACCTTATGCCCAAGGTAGTCATGGAAGAACTGGGACTGGAAGTGACAAAGGCCTATCATGACTTGTACTCTTTCGATTCAAGAAGAGTGTAGTGTCTAGGAGTCATCAAAGACCTGGTGGTTTCTTTATTTCAGCTACCCATGAAGAGTGTGGTCATGGATATTGTGGTAGATGACGTTCCCCCCAAATTTGGCATGTTGTTGTCCCAGTCTTGGATTAAAAGACTTGGAGGAATGTTACAGATGGATCTCACATATGCCACCATCCCAGTCTTTGGAGGGGAACACAGGAGGTTGTACAGGGATGCCCAACTAGCCTATATGGTCAGTGATGAAGCAAACCCCACTAATCACCCCATCTTTTCACTTGACACTGATTTAGGGTCTAGTTTGTTGAAGATCACTGAAACTCTTGAGGTCCCTTTACAGATCAGAAAGCAGCCCATTCTTAATCAGGAGATACCTCCTCCAACCACCTCTGTTTGGAAGATGTTTTTCGACGGAGCTTCTTCTAGCAAAGGCGCTGGCCCTGGGGTGGTTTTCATATCACCTTGTCAAGAGGCCATATCCCTGTCATACAAGCTGGAATTCAAAAACACCAACAATGTGGCAGAGTATGAAGCTCTTGTTCTGGGTATGAGGGATGCAAAGGAAATGGGAATTAAAGAAATAACAATATTTGGAGATGCTGAGTTGATTATCCAGCAAGTCAGAAATGCTTATCGTGCTAATAATCCCCAGGTCAGGAATTACAAAAATGAGGTATGGGACCTGATTGACAATTTCTTCTTGGCCTTTAACATTTCTTTCATTCTGAGGGGGGAGAATACTTCAGCCGATTCTTTAGTTGTCTCAGCTAGTTTGCTCAAAGTTCCTCTACCGCTTATGGTCAAATGTGATGTTGAAATAAGATATAGGCCCTTTGTACCAGACAATGTCAAGCATTGGAAGGTATTCGAAGACGATCTGGAGATCGAAAAATTTCTCCAATCTGTTGATGAATTTTCTGCGTTGCACATTAATCAGGATCCTGACCCGGAAGGTGACCCTCACCCTGAGGTGTTTTTAAATGAAATAGCTAATCACCAGATTATTCAGCTGCCTATCAATCACATCCCGAGAGGACTAGTCCCTTTGGAAAGACTGTTCGATGGGAATGATGTGGAAATAAAGGGTAAGGTTTCAAATGAAGATGTTGATACAACCGAATGCAACATTGGCACACGGGAGGAGCCTAGGTTTGTCAAATTATCAAGTAGTTTGACCAGAGAACAGAGGGCCGAATATACTGAATTGTTGAGAGAGTTTGCTGATGTGTTTGCATGGTCATATGAGGACCTTAAGACATATGACACATCCATCATTGAACACAAGATCCCATTGAAGGAAGAAGTTAGGCCATTTAGGCAGAAGCTAAGACAGATAAATCCCATGTTGCTACCTGTCATGGAGAAAGAAGTGAAGAAATTGTTAGATGCCCAAATCATTGTCCCCTTGAGATATTCCAAATGGGTGGCCAATTTGGTTTCGGTGAGGAAGAAAAGTGGAGAAATCAGGCTTTGTGTCGATTTCAGGAACCTGAACAGGAGCTCAAAGAAAGACAATTACCCCCTACCTAAGATGGAGCACATACTGCAGAAGGTAACTGGTGCATCCAGGATATCCATGATCGATGGGTTTTCTGGCTATAATCAGATATCGCTCATGCCTGAGGACAGGGAAAAGACATCCTTCACCACTCCTTGGGGCACATTCATGTACACCAAAATGCCTTTTGGACTTATGAATGCAGAAGCGACATTTCAGCGAGCCATGGATATAGCCTTCATTGGGGAGAAAGACCAGTTTGTAGTGATCTACCTATACGACATCACAGTCTTCTCCAGGTCTGATAAAGAGCACTGCCATCACTTAAGGAAAGTTTTCTTGAAGTGCCGGAGGTTTGGTCTCTCCCTAAATGCCAAGAAATCCTTGTTTTCTATGATGGAGGGCAAGTTGTTAGGCCATATAGTATCAGCGGAAGGAGTGAGGATTGATCCCAGCAGAGTGGAGGTGATTCAAACCCTGTCACTTCCCAGGTCTAAAAAGGAGGTCCAGGCCTTTTTAGGAAAGATTAATTTCCTGAGGAGATTCGTCTCAAATTTTGTTGAACTGGTAAAACACATCATGACCATGCTAAAAAAGGGAAACAAAGTGAAATGGACCACTGAACCCTGGGAATCTTTTGTCCAAATAAAGAGGGCACTAACTGAGGCACCTGTGCTAATTAGTCCTGATTATTCCAAACCTTTCCTAGTTTTTTCTTTTGCTTCCTTCGATACGGTAGCAGCAGTGTTATTGCAGAAAAATGAGGAAGGATGGGAGCAACCCATTGCTTTCTTCAGCAAGGCATTAAGAGATGCAGAGATCAGGTATGAAATCATGGAGAAGCAGGCCTATGCCTTAGTGAAATCTCTCAAAGCTTTTAGAGTCTATGTCTTGCACTCAAAGGTAACCGCATACGTGCCTTTGGCTTCTGTGAAAGACATCCTTGTGCAGTCCAATATAAATGGGAGAAGAGGCAGATGGATAGTTAGAATCCTGGAATTTGACTTGGAAATAAAGCCCACCAAGTTGTTTAAGGGGCAAGGTTTAGCCAAGCTACTGGCTGAATCCAATTGCGAAGCATTGGGAGTTAGTTTCATCAATACTTGCCCAGGAATTTAGCAAGCTGAGTTGCCCAGCCAATTCTCTCAGGACGGCTTATCATTAACAGAATGTGCCTGGTATCATGACATTTTGTACTTTCTGCAGGAGTTGAAGCCCCCAGATGGAATGTGTAAAAGTAAGGCAAGAGCTTTAAATCTCAAGGCGGTCAGATATTGCCTCATTGGGCAAATCCTGTACTGGAAAGACCCTCTAGGAGTGCTGCTGAGGTGTCTGAACCCACCAGAAGCCCATAAAGTTATATTTGATTTCCATAGAGGCCTTTGTGGGGGGCATCATTTTTGGAAGACCACAACTCACAAAATCTTCAGGGTTTGGTATTACTGGCCCACTTTATTCGTTGATGTCAGCAGAGAAATCAGGGCCTACGTCAAATGCCAAAAGTTCTCAGGGAAGCAATAGCTTGGGCCACTACCACTGAAGCCTGTGATAGCTTCAACACATTTTCAACAGTGGGGGCTAGAATTTATCGGGGAAATTCATCCTCCCTCAATTGGCTAGCACAGATGGATCCTGACTGCAACAGATTATTTCACCAAGTGGATAGAAGCTGCCCCCACCAGAAGTACATCCCACAAAGTAATTATCAGCTTCCTGGAGGATATCATGGCCAGATTTGGCTGTCCCAGCAGGATCGTCACTAATAATGTTGCTTCTTTCAATTCTGAGACTCTCATTAAGTTCTATGAGCAGTTCCATATCTCGCTAATTCACTCCACCCCCTACTATCCCCAGGGCAATGGTTTAGCAGAATCCTCCAACAAGGGCCTGATAAGGATCATCAAAAGACTATTGAAGGACAACAAAAGGGCTTGGGATTCGAAGTTGAAATTTTCTTTATGGGTTGATCGAGTGACAATGAAGAAATCCCTGGGCATCTCGCCTTTTCAGCTAGTTTACGGAGCAAAGGTAGTTTTTCCCACTCATTTCGCCTTACTTGTGGCGAAGTTCTTTCAAGATTATGAAGGAGAGCAGGATCATATGACCAGAAGGATTCATCAGATAGTAGAAGTACATCAGATCAGGGAACAAGTGAGGGATACAACTCATAGTCATCGGCAAAGGGTCAAACAGGCTTTTGACAGGAAGGTCAGGAAGAAGGAGTTCGAGATCGGGGATTTGGTACTCAAGTGGGATGCACCTAGACAGGATAAGGGAAAACATAGAAATTTTGATGCCCTCTGGATTGGCCCCTTCAAAATCTCTGAGGTTTTCTCAAACAACACATACCAGTTACACGATCTGGAGGGTGAAGAGGTTTTCAACAGCCTAGTAAATGGGCATTTTCTGAAGAAATGTTTTGTTTGAGCCTTAGACGACCCCTTTGTTTGTAAATATTGTCCTTTAGTTCTTTGTTCATTTTCTGTTTGTATATTTTCGGCTTAGTAAATGACTCCATAGCCCAATAACCAGGCACTGAAACTGCAGAATGAGTTCTTAGAGCATCACAGGGATGACTCTATTCCCCATGGAGCCTAATGTTAGCGACATTATTTGTCTTGGGCTCAAAAAATACCCAGGCCTGCAGGATACACGAGAAGCGCCCCAACGCAACGCGGGAGAATCTCTTTTCCAATCACAAGTCAAGCGAGCGGGCGAAGTTTTGATGTCAGCGGCCGAGATCCACCTACAAAATGGATCGACGTGCATCGGGATTTCGGGGCTGCCAAGTTGCCCGGGACTTAGCACGAAGGATAGCGCCAATGGTTCAAGGAAAATCTGGTTCATCCGATCCAGTTGAGATAGGTGGCAGTCAGTCAGCGTATCGGGGATCGGTGTTTTGGGAGACAAGGAGCCTCCCATTCTTTACAACTGAAATCGCCGATCGACGAAACGCCGAAAGAACCTTTGGAGCCGAGCCCATGGTCCTAGCACCAGGTCACATCAAGCGAGCCTGTAAACAGGGGGAACCCCCTTTATAATGGCAAATAATATCTGGGTCGTTCATCTAAAGGACGCTTGGCGTACATTCGTGTCACGTCGGCATTCGGGAGTTCGAGGGGTAAGCACACCTCATCATTTCACCTCTCGAAACCTTGAATCCCGAAACGCTGAAAATGCCCAGAATTAGGCTCATGGTTTTGGCGCCTGGTCACAAAGGAGCAGGCCTAAAGGAGGGGCGCTCATGTTTATCATTCGACGAGACGGGCCCCAAAGCGCCAAAAGTGATCTTAGTCGTTCATCCTGGATGAACACGTGGTGTGTGATTAGGTCTTCTCGACATTTCACCCATCACGATTTCAAGGTGTAAGGAACAACTCTCTCATATTCCCGAAGCGTGAAGCATCGAAGACGTCTCAAACCCGGGCCTGCAGTATTTCCGAATCAGTTCAGAACCATTAGATCAGTGGGGGAACGTGTGGTGACCATTAGGACCTCCCAACATTTCTCCCATCACGATTTCGAAGAAAGAAGACCCGCTCTTTCCTATCCATGAACCCCGAAACGCCGAAAGCACTCTGGAAAATAGGCGTAAGGTCACGGCCCGTGGTCACTCGAGAAAGTAGAAAGTGTTGTACAAAAGGGAGGCCAAAAGATCCAAATTGAGTTTCAGAAAGGGGGCACTGTATTCTAGACCCCGATTCGATGTAATCTAAATCCCGGTACCTGCTGGGAATGAATGAAGAAGAAAGAGGGTGGTTGAAACCTCCCCTCACTCATTAATTGCAAAGTATGGGTGTCCCGGCCGAAAGCCTACCCGAGATGGTCTTCTGTACTAGTTCTTTTCATGGAAGCCATGTCGAGTCCTCGACTCGCCAGGGAATCCTGCACACACTAATTCAACATTTAAGGGCTCAGCTACCCCCTGGCGCGAGCCATGCAGAATTAAGGTGGCGTATGATAGAGAAGTGTAGGCCAGATTTGATTGAAGAGACTCCTCATCCCGAAAGTCCAGTAGGCCTCTGTTGGGCAATTGTTTAGGAGTATATATACTTAGTTTTGATATTTTTCAAGCTATTGATGGTAGAGCGAAGCTCCCGATTGTAATGTTTTAACAGGCACTCTAGCTTTCTGGTTATGCATCTGTATGTAAGATTTCTTGTTTAATGAAAGATAGTTTCCTTATTCCATCTAGTTTTCATCTCATACTGAGGGAGTTCATGATTGACTGATTCACATGACTTATTGCAGTTGTGTTATGATAAAGGATTTATTGTGGTACTCTTGTATTCTCTGGTTTTCTTCGTTTGAATGTAAGAAGATCTTGCGTTCAAATGCCTTCTCCTACAGTCTGTTAGAAACCTGATGTTGACAACAAACCTTTGCATCTCTCTGATACAAGTCTTCTTCCTACTCACCCTTACTACAACTCACTGTCCAGAGTATATCTAAGACCTCACTTGCCCATGCATGCATGGCCTAGTTTCGGAGTTGAAACTATATCATCCGAGTTTACTTCCATTCGATCACCCCTATCATACACAAACCGTGACATAAATTGATGGGTGTCAGGCTCTGCTCTTGCTACAATCCAGGAGTAACTTTCGTCGCCAACACTATCAGAGGTATAGGAATTTTAATCTTGTTAATTTCATGTTCTAGGCTGAAAGAAGAAACAACCTTTTATGTTTCCTTTAACTCTGTAGTACTAACCTTGACAAGTTTATTTAATGGTTGATCAATTTGAATCCCAGGACTGTCTTTACTGATTCCATTTTTGAATGGAGTACTGACCTTCTTTGTTGAACCAGGTATATCCACCTTAGGTCTATTTGATTTGGATCTAAGATCATATTTATTTCTTTTAGGTTCCTTATGGATAACCTCATCAGCATCCCCTTCTTCAAACTGATTTAATATCAAAGCATCTTCATAATCCTGTTGTGTCAAATGAATATGGGATGATTCTGAATCATTTAAATGTACCGTAGGGTCATCTTCAATATCATATTATTCCTCCACCTGTTCTACTGCATTATTTTGGAAAGGAGGAAAAACTTTTTGATCTTCTTGATTCTTCCTTTCTCTTGGTAAGATTTGAGGTACATTATTTGTCCTCCTAAACTGATTAAAATTTTTGTATCCACCTACCTATGTAGGTCTACTGGGTTGTTTTTGTTCCATTTTGAAACTAGCCATTTCAGAAGTCAAGGTTTTCAACATTTTATCCATTTCATCCATCTTAGAATCAGATGTTGTATCAGAAGAGGAAGGAAGCTCTTCTTTTTGTTTTTTCCTGTCTCTATCACCTCTGGACTTTAACCTGTTTGTTGCTAGTATGTTGGATTCTACCTCAATAGATGCTTCTTGCATCAGACTCAGAGTAGTAAACCTTCTTTCTCTCAGTAGCAGAGAAAATTCAGCATCAAAAGCATTGGCAAAGGTGATTTTGGTTGATTTTTATGAAGGCTTAATTTCATCTGGAATCTTACTATACATTTTATTAAATGTTTTAGTAAAATCAGATATGGATTCACCTTGTTTCCTTTTTAAAGCACCAAATTCAGTAATGTAATATAAGTAGTCTTTCTTATCTCTCCAATGTCTTAAAAATGTGTTATCCAAAGCATCAATATCAACAATTGAATTAGGTGGCAAGCTCCTGAACCATTTTCTTGCTTCACCATCTAAACTCTACACAAAAAGTCTCATCCAAACATCTACATTCTCTACATTAAAATAATATGCAAAATTGTAGAAATAATTTAAATTCTCTTCAGTAGTAACTCCTCCTTCTCCATTAAATATGGGCAAATATTTCATATAATCATTTGGTGGGAAAGCATACATCACTTGTGGTAGGATTAATGGTGCATATCTGGATGCAACAATTGCTTCCATTCTATTAACAACCATATTTGCTATGTTTGGTGTTTGAGCTTTAGCAGTAAGAAAAATAGGTGATGTAGAAAGAGAAATTGTCCCTTGTGTGAAGCAACTTAGTTGTGTTGATAGTAGTTCTTGATCTTCATAAAACAAAGGTTTATTTTCTGGACTAGAGTAGGATGATGGTCCCAGAAAAAGAGGGTTTTCAAAAGAGGAAAAACGTGGTTTATTTTCTTCGGAAGAGAAAGTCTGAGATGATGAAGAGAGTGTTTATGGTTCACTTTTAATATCTTTGTTGTAATCTCTCAGAGCATCAACTACATAAAAAGTATTTCCTTGTTCCTCTTCAATGAGCTCAACAAACAACTTCTATTGATTTAGATTTAGTTTCACTTTAATTTCAGGATTAATTTCACTTTCAGGAATCACTTCTTCATCTAATTGGAGTTTGATAATTTCATAAGACTGTCCTTGGGAGCTGTTTGAAGACAATTTCCCCTTTGAGAGAGAGGACTGTCCAAGAATAATTTTGGGTTTTCTTAATAATTTTCAAGGTCTGGTACTGTTGCAACATGCTCCGAGTCTAGGTTTTTTCTGGTAACTAGTTTCTTTGTAGATGATGAGGAAGTTGGAGGAATTTTAGGTCCTTTACCTTCTTTTTTAGGAGCCAAAATTACCACAGAGGAGTCACCAGGTGAAAAATCACAGTCTCATTTAATTGTCCAAAATCTTGTTCACCATCAAGATTTGAATCTAATCTTGTCATTCTCCCAGGCAATATATCTTCGTTTCTTCGTCCCTGACAACGACGCCAAAATATGTTAGTCCCTAAAGTTGCAATTGACTGTGAGAGGGCAAGCTAGGGAATCATCAAGTTATTGAAATAATAGTTTAAGGGTTTTATGAATTGGATTTTTTAAAGATGGTTGAAATATGGTTCAGGTTTCAAGGTAAACATGAAGTTTAAAATAAAGACAAGAGATATCCCAATGATTTATTAAAGGGTAGCCACATAAATAAATCATAAAAATAAGAAAAATAAATAAAGGGAACATGGAAGTATTCAATTTGTCAACCCCATATGGATTTCTTATAAAATGTAATTTAGAAACAAGAACACGTGCTTGAAAATCAAATCTTGATAATAAACAATAACATCAAAATCTTCACTGTATTAATTAAGACCAAGAAAAAAATGCATTACAACTGAAAAATGATCTCAAGAAAGAAAAGAAATAGAACATGAAATGAGAGAAAATTTTACCATCAACATGTCATTTCCATTAAGTATCAATGTAGAATAAAACTGTCTTACAAAGAGTTCAAAACAGGTCCCTGAAAGTCCAACTTTTCGACCTTGATAAAGTCTTTCATCTGTCTATTTAAACTATGCAAAATATGACTACAAATCCTATTTTCTAGTATGTAGTTAATAACAGGATATGGTCAATCCCTATCTTCTAGGAGGATCAGCTCAAAACGAACACTTACATTGCCAATATAGTAAACAACTCAACAACTTAACCCAAAGTACTTTACAACGACTTATCAAATCCCACAAAATTTGGAATCAATATTGACTGAGTTATCCATTTGAATGATCAAAATCCATTAGGTCAAAATCAATGATCATCTTTTACTCCTTGAGTAAATAGCATAAAAAATTTCAAAAATTTGCATGAAGGGACTTCATAACGCTATCATGATATAATGATTGCACTGGCTTTGGTAGTCCTCTGTTTCAACTTGGTTGTGAGAACAATATTGTGCCAATACAATTTGAAATTAGATTCTCGTGGTTCTTTGAGCAGTGCCTTTTGTTCCTTTCTCTTTTTCTTGAAACCTTGTATCTTCTCCTATTGTCTGGAACTCTATTGCTCCACCTGAGAATTTTTTTTTTAACTGCTTTACCGTTTTCTGGAGGTCTTTAATCTTGCCTTTATCACTTCTAACCTTAACTTTAAATTTCGAGAATTCTTCTATAGGTGCAGGTTTGTTCAGGTCTATAGCGTCCTGAAGATTTCTCAGTTTGATCTGGTATCTAAAGGATAATTATGAGCTATGATCTTCATCATCATAACTATCTGAGTCCCTGGCCTCTGGAAGATCTAGAATCTGATCTGGATCTGCAAAATGATAGCCTTTGTCATCAGAAACCCCACCTATATATTTAAACACAACTTCATCTTTTGATGATCTAGTGGTTCCTCTTGTCATAGGTCTTGTAGAGTACTGAGCAACCTGTTTTCCTTTTCCTTGTGTCTTCCCCAAGTTATTAGTTTATTTTTCATTCCTATGAAAATGAGGTATCTCTGCTTGTTCCTTGATGCCTGTTTTAGAATCTTTAGAATTATCCTCTATGACTATAAGGTTCTCTTTTTTAATGGATGGATCAAACATAGCCTTAGAGTTAAACCTGAATTTTTTGACAGCCCTGGTGGAGTTTCTCCTGGGGTATTTATGCACAGGTGTAGGTTTCTTCCCCAATTTTTTTCCCTTGGCACTTTTCTTAATTGTCGATTTCTATTCATGCTTGACAGTGGATTGAATTGGGTTTACATTATAATATTCATCCACATCTACTTCCATATTTATCTCTTGATCAAGAAACATATCAATATCTGCATTTGGTTTTGATTTCTTATCTCTATTGGTGGCAAATTCTTCCTGACCTTTACCTACAGGAGCATCTCCAATGACTTTCTGAGTTTGCATCTTCCTTTTGCTGGCCCTTGTTACCCTAGTTGCAGATGTTTCTTCTATAATTAGGGAATCATTGTCTGTACCAACCTGTTTCTGTATAGCTGATCTCTTCCCTTTGGCCTTTTTAGATTTGCTTGGCTGTGGATCATCACCTAAAGATTATATTAGCCCATCCCAGGGTCTATGGACTTCATTCAAAGAGGAGACAACCAATGTCTTTATTAAAACTTAGTGAAAAAGAATGCCTTTGGCTGTAGCAGGATGAGACTGCACCCTTTTGGACATTTTAGATAAACTTTTCAACAAGAAATAGGGTAAATTGAGAGGATAATCTCCATTAATGTGCATTAACAATATGATATGATAAATGTAAACCAGTGAAAACCTACCCTCACAAGTAATATACCTGTGGGTGATTATCAAAGAAATATGACATTCCTTTCTGATCCATCTATGTGGCATTCCCTTTTTCCAATTAGGGTTTTTTTTTTCTAGTATCAAGAACTGATTCATGAACTCTATAACCGCATTCGCTTTATTCCACCACCTTTCTCCACCAATTGGCAACTTGTAGGCTCTTGCAATTGAGTGTTTAGTCACTATCATCATTAATTTCCCAATTTCAACTTCAAAACCATCAAAGTTCTATGCGAATATCATTTAGACTTGTTCATCATGTTCCTGGAAGGTTGTGGAAAAATCAAACCAACCTGCATATTTAAACCTCTATGCCATTTATGGGTAGGCTTCAAGCAATTATTTCCCCTCAGGTTCCAATCTAATAATCTGTCCACTCTTCTTTGATTCCATGCTATTGGTATAATTATGTAAACAACTCTGCACGATCTAGAACTGAGAATTTTGAAACCTATTACTGTTAGAAACCAAAAATCCCTTCTATTTCCAATTCAATATCTGCACAATACATCTGATATATTGGAACAACAGGTGATACTTTCTTTAAATAATATCAAGTCAGGTTTGATTTGGTGTAGGTTAGGCTGGTACAACTCGATCCCTTGCATATGATGGTTAAAACTGCAGCATCAACTCAAGAAAATATTGTGGAGAGGCATGCAAATCCTCTAATCACGATTTGCGCAATTATGAATTGATCAGGGTTAGCTGGCGCATGTCAAAACATGATTATCCTAGCAATGTAGGAATAGCGCTATTCATGTAGCGCCATTCATAATTTGGAAAAAAATTTGAAAATTCACAAATGAAATAGACAAGTGATGTGACAAGATCAATCAAATCAAATACTAAACCCTCAAAAACTTAATAAAATCATTTTAAAGTGCAAAAATGCAAAACATGACGAATCAAACCAAGGGGTAAAAGTCAAAATTGAAGCAACAAAGTATAAGCACAGAGTATTTTGTTAAGAACCAAAGAATAAATATAAAAGCACCACAATAGATATACAAAAACAATATGCAAAATCTCCTTTATTACTATCAAACCCTTGAGGTAGGGCAACACCATACAATGGATCCTATTATGGAAGGGATCCTCTCCTGTTCACTTGTTTCTTCGAGGGGGCATCCTCCTATTGAGCTACCGCTCCAAATACAATATTTCTCTTCATATCTCATTACATTGCTTGAACCCCTTTATATAGTTCTATCATCACCTAAGAACATTCTAGAGGAGGAATCTTCTAGAAGTAGAACCTTCTAAGAAGTCTTCTTATATTTATTATATCTAATTACCCATTTATTATATCTAACTACCATAGTGGGCCTTATTTAATAATATAGTGGACCTAGTCCACCTTACATTGAATGACCTCCACTATTATCACTATGGGCCCTCTGTGCCCCCCCACTACCTCTCTAGCTACCTTACATTCCATCCCTCTTATGAAAGTGTTGTCCTCAACGCTTGATGTACAACCATATACCAAGGTCCCATGGATAATTGTGGACCATAATGTTGAAGAATACTGAAGAACCAAGGTCCCATGTAGAAAGGAAAGCCACCATGCTGAAGTAGTCCAACCACCATTGTAAGCCCGGGTCCCATGTCCAAGTTCTCATGCGAACTCCCCATGGAAGATTTTGGAACCCAATAACCAACTCAAAATGATGCTCCAAAGACTGATACCTATCATGTGGATCCAAATAAGAAGATCCATCCACATAGTGGAAAAGGGTCGTAGCAGAATCTGAAAGGAATAATACCACTATAGAATATGCAGGATGGACATTGGTAGTAATCATTAGCTCTCGATTTGTCACATTGATGCTCTCTACAGAAGGCGGATTAGAGTCATCAAATGAAATATGAAAGTGGTTGTCATCCTAGAAATGACAACTATCCATATACCAATCATCACAATCGGCCTCAAAATCATACCAAGAATATATTTCTTGATTATATTCATCCCTAATGTCCACCATAAGAAGTATCTAGTGCATGTTATCCAATGAATCTTGAATACTACGGAAACTATCATTGAGACAATTTACAAGATCATGCAATCTAGCATCCAATGTGTCATACAATTTGGATTTGAATGCTTCAAGAATTCCCTTGAGGGTTTGAGAGGAAATAGCCATATGATCACCCTATGAACTCTTTGGTCCCACATCCATCACGAAAAAGCCCAAAAAATAGAATAATAACTTACTGCAGAAAATCGCGGCGTTTTCCAGAAAAAACCCTGAAAAACTGCTGAATTTAAAATTCTCATAAATTCACTTCTCGGACTCCGTTCCGACTGTTTTTTTTTTTTAAATTGGGTGAAATTGTGAGAGGAACTCAGATATGTAATTTGTTTGGGAAACTTTTTCCTCCAGTGGCTACAGAAATAAAAAAAAATCGCGCCGCCGTCCGCGGAAAAAACCCTGAAAATTGCAGATTTTAAAACTTCAATATCTTGACTTCCTGGACTCCGTTTTGGACGAATTTTTTCTTTTAGCTTGGGTGTTTTTATAAAAGGAAATCATATATACAACTAATTTCTGCAATTTTTTCATAAATATACCAAAAATTTCTGGAATGTCGCGGCCCTCTTTTTTCTTCTTCGAAAAACAATCTGCAAAAATAAAAAATATTTGCCCACAATGTCTGCCAAAGAAAGCGCTCTGATACCACTTGTTAAGAACCAAAGACTAAATACAAAATCACCACAATAGATATACAATAACAATATGCAAAATCTCCTTTATTACTATCAAACCCTTGAGGTAGGGCAGCACCGTACAATAGATTCTACTATGGAAGGGATCCTCTCCTGTTCACTTGTCTCTTCGAGGGGCATCCTCCTATTGAGCTACTGCTCCAAATACAATATTTATCTTCATATCTCATTACATTACTTGAACCCCTTTATATAGTGCTACCATCACCTAAGAACATTCTAGAGGATGAATTTTCTAGAAGTAGAACCTTCTAAAAATTCCTCTTACATTTATTATATCTAATTACCCATTTATTATATCTAACTACCATAGTGAGCCTTATTTAATAATATAGTGGACCTAGTCCACCTTACATTGAATGAAATCCACTATTATCACTATGGGCCCTCTGGCCCCCCCCATTACCTCTCTAGCTACCTTACAGATTTAGGATTAGGGATACTCACTTAATCAAGAACAACGTTAGAGAATAACAACTGCCTCGATGAGACTTTACCTTCGGATGAAGCCATCGTTGAGGCCATGAATGGTTCTGACAAACCTTAGGATGATATGCATCATCACTCCTATTTTCTCCCATAGATTGCCAGAATCGAACAAGATGAATTTAGATATACTTTGAGCGATATAGTCGGTCACATCGTGGTTCCACTTGATACGCACAACATTTATTCCGAAGGAAACCTAGTAAGTATCTCACCTACCATCACGATCGATATCTCTTGTATCCCTGACAAGATTGAAAATGTATACATTGGTGCAGATTGTTCTCCAAAAGAAATATTGATCTACACCGAACTCTTCAAGGAATTATGAGATGTATTAGCTTGGTCATATGAAGAGATGTCAGGGATCGACCCTCGAATTATCGAACATGAGATTAAAAATTACCCAGATGCTAAGCCTATTTGACAACGTCTTAGAGATGCCAATCCCTGGAAGGCCCTTGCTATTAAGGCAAAGGTTGAGAAACTGCTTAATGTTGGATTTATCTACCCGGTTCCCTTGACTAAATGGGTATCCAATCCAATTCCTGTGAATAATAGGCAAGGAACCATCTGTGTATGCATGTATTTTCATGACCTGAATAAGGCCTGTTCTAAAGACAACTTCCTGACACCCTTCATCGATCATATTCTTGACGAGTGTGTGGGAAGAGGAATTTTTTCTTTCATGGACAGATTTTCAGGGTATAACCAAATTAAGATTAAACCCGAGGATCAACATAAGACAACATTTATTTTTCCTTGGGGTATTTTCACATACCGGAAGATGCCTTTCGGCCATAAAAATGTCAGAGCAACCTTCCAACATGTTATGACCTTCACTTTTCACAATATCAAGCATATAGTCGAATTCTCTCTTGATGATCTGGATGCTCACTCCCGTAAGAGAGTGGATCACCCTAAGAACCTTCGACTAGTTTTTGAAAGATGTCGTCATTATCGCATCCGGTTGAACCCTCATAAATGCATATTTTGTGTTAGGTCAGGACGTCTCCTAGGATTTTTAGTCTTTGAGACTGGGATCATGGTAGATCCATTAAAGGTTGAGGCAATAATTCGATTGCCTCCCCTGTGCACTATTCAACAACTTCAAGGTTTACAGGGGAAAGCTAACCTTTTACGTCGTCTTATAGTGAACTATGCCAATATTACTAAGGGTTTCATGCATCTTTTGAAGAAGGACACCCATTTTATTTGGGATGAGCGAGCCCATGAATCCTTCGATCCTTTGAAGAAAGCCTTGGTATCGACGTCCCTGTTGAAGTCTCCTAAATACAGTAGAGATTACTTGCTTTATGTCACCGCGTCCGAAGAGATGATAATATGGTACTGGTTCAAGAGGATGATGAGCTCTGTGAGAACGTCATTTACTATCTTAGTCGAAACTTAGTCGGTCTTGAGCTCAAATATTCTCATGTTGAAAAGATAGCTTTGGCTACCGTTCACACAGTCCAACGGTTACGACATTATATATTGCTTTGAAAAACTACTATGGTTGTTGATTTCAATCCATTTCAATATGTCCTTACTAGGTGTATCATAGGGGGAAAGTACAATAAATGGATTGTCATTTTACAAGAATTCGATCTCGATTTTGCTTCTGCGAAATTCAAGAAATCACTAGTCTTTGCAGAGTTAATATCTGAATTCCCTCGATTGGACGAGGATGTTATTCATGTTGATTCGTTTGCAGATGAACACATTTTCCTTGTCTCGTCGTCTGACCCATGGTATGGAGACGTTGTTCTCTATATTCAAACTTTGAAGTTCCCTCAACATCTCTCGCGAGATGACCGATGATGTATACGATACCAAGCTAAGAACTACCTTATTGTAGACGATACTTTGTATCATCGAGGAGTAGACAATATCTTTGCATCGTTGTTTAACTCATGAAGAATCCAAATTTGTTCTAAACGATTTCCACAGTGGGGCTTGTGGTGGTCATCTATCCGGGCTTGTGACAACCAAGAAAATTTTGCGAGCTGATTATTTCTAGCTGTCTATCTTTAAAGATTACGTTGAAGCGGTTAAGAAGTGTCACCCCTACCAGGTGTTCACTCGAAAAATGCACTCGCATCCAAGCCCTCTCCATCCAATCATTATTGCCGGTCCCTTCACCAAGTGGGGGGTGGACTTTGTGGATTGCAACCCAACTTCGACTGGGGGGAATCAACACATTATCGTGGTCATAGACTACTTTACTAAGTGGTTCGAGGCCATGCTTACAATTAAATCTGAAGAGAACAATGTTTCCTTCTTCATATTCAATCAAATTATAGCCAGGTTTAGAATCCCGAGTGAGATTGTCACTGATCATGGAAGTCACTTTCAGAATGAAATGATGGAAGAATTAGCATCTAAACTGGGGTTTAAGAATGTTCATTCTTCCCATTACTACCCACGGGAAAATGGACAGGTAGAGGCCATGACCAAATCTCTCAAGATCATTTTGCAGAAAATTGTCAGCCAAAGAAAACCTGACTGGCATATCATGCTATATCCCGCACTTTGGGCATACTGAACCTTGGTCAAGACTGCCATCAGTTTTTCTCCTTTCCAGTTAGCACACGGTGTGGAGTTGATCTTACCTATTGAATGTGAAATCCCTTCTCTTAGATTGGAATTTGTGCTCCTACCTGACACTTATGATCTCAAACAATGCCTTGTGCACCTAGAGAGTCTTGACGAGCAACGTCGATATGCCTCTACGACTGTGGAAGAGAATAAAATATTTGTCAAGGTCCATTACAATAAGTTTGTCTGTCCTTTGTTGTACGCTGAGGGTGACTTGGTCCTTTTATATGATCAAGCCAAATAACCACTGGGGGTAGGCAAGTTCAAACCCATGTGGCATGGTCCCTATATCATGTGATGTGTCTTAGAAAAATGAGCCTATGAATTATAAGATTATGAAGGGAACATGTTGGCTGAGCCCAGGAATGGGCTCTACTTGAAAATATATTACGCTTGAGCCCCAAGCTTGGGCATAACTCTTTGTATACTAATGTAATTTAGTGTATATATCTTTTCCCTTTATCTTTTGTCTTCAACTTGCTTATTGAGTTTTCCCTTGGTTGGCAGATGTCAACAGAGTCTTTGGTCTACTTAGGATTCGTAGATAGAGCCAGTCATCATACACAAAACTTGTCTTCCACCGCTTGGGTCGTTTACTCACCCGAGGGTCTATTGGTGTCTTCAAGTGGCATATTCCTAGGGCCATCCACGAATAATGTGGTCAAATATAGCGTCGTTATATAACTTTTTCATGATTCAATTTTGCATGGTATTCTCTCTTTGGAAGTTCGCTTAGATTCCCAGTTAGTAGTATGTCAATTGAATGGAAGTTACCATGTGTGTGACCCTATGTTACTCCGACGATTTCTACGGGTATGAATTTTAGAATGACAGTTTGATTTTATTACTTATCATCACATACCTAGGAGTTCTAATTATGTATTTGATGCATATGCTAATTTCATTTTAGATTGGAATTTGTCACATAACTAAAGTAAAGAAAACATTCTCACCAATGTACACATTGTAACATAAGTAAATCTAAAGAACCATGTTTTTATATATATTTCAAAAAATATGATGTTTATAATACAAAATTGGGGCTAACACCCTCAATAGACATATACAACCGATCATACAAAATTCATGACATCTACGCTTGTGGCGCGAGACGAGTGTCGTGATAGAAAACTACGATGTTTGTGAGATGCCGAAAGAGTCTCCCCCAAGATCTAGGCACACCTACCACCTGTTGTTTCATAGCCTCCGACAGATCCTCGACCTGAACCATGGAAATCCTTTGTGTCAAAAGAGACAAGTTTCCCTGCACGTTTTGAAGGATTCTCTTTGCATTTCCTCCCGTTGCCTCATCTCCTCGGTGCCTCCAACGATGTCATGGAAGTCAGTCTGGTCATCATGGACCTACGTCTGTGTCACATACATGTCTAATTAGTTCTTAAACATCATCCAAAAATATTTTTGTTTTCCTATAAAAAAATACAAAAAAAATGAAATATTTAAAAAACTTTGACATACCTATGTCCTCGTAGGAAATCCCTAGTGGTAATGGCATTCCAGGTTCCCTTCTGAAGTTGATCCCTGCGTAAGGGTAGTCATCCAGATCTATGGCCTGCCTTCTCCACTAGTAGAAGAAGTCATCGTTGTAGGGTGTGGGCACCCTACCTCCCCCCTGCCGTCTCATCACCTCGGTCCACAATGCCATGGTTGGATCACAAGGTCCATGTGGAATGATATCAAATCTAGGTCCCAAACCTGGAACCCACTCGAAGAAAAAACTACACAATATAGAAGTGAACCCAAAGTTCCTCTTACTACCATGTTTGCATTTTGTCAAATGGCTCTTCATGTAAGCACCAGTTGTACACCATGGGTCTCAAGCACTCTACCGAGTAGAACATAAGAGGTCTCGATGCCTTGTGCAAAGAGGTCGATCCATGTCAAAACGAGGACAACAATCTTGAGGATTATATTGTTTATCGCTTGGATGGGGAGTTGACTCTCGAACTTCTCGATCCCTGTAATGCAATGAGCATCTATGTATTCCTCTATTTTCATACCGCTCCCAACTCCCTGGGCTTTGAGGTTGACCACCTCACCCCGATGCGACAACCCTGTCAAGAAATAAATGTCCTCGACTTCAATCCTTAATGGTTGCCCATCAAGGTTGAAGCTCTCACTATCTTGATCCCAGTAATCCACGATCAAGTGTAGCAGTATCACTTGGGCCCTCATCCCTTTGAGAGAGAAAAACTTATTCAACCCACATATTTTCAAGGCCATTTGGGCCCCTGGATCTCTTTCCACAACAACATCTACCTCCTCATGTTCCCTTTCCCTCCACTCTAGCACCATCCTGTAAGAGAAAAATCATTTTTTGAGTTAGCAATCTATAAAATACAATGTTTATGGACATATACACGGGCATCAACGTTCACAGTCGCATATAGCATTGAGTATACATTGGCATTGGCTTTCTTTTAGAAAACCCTGTATAATCATGCATATACACAACCTGATGAACGATAGCTCACATACACCTAAACTTCTAATTTGCACCCTAAATAAATTAAAAATTGGAACCTAAATAAAAAATATAATCCACTGAAAAGAAAGAGGAGGGGAAGATGAATTACCTGGTCCAGACAGTTGTCAATTCCATCACTCGTAGCTCCCGTAATCACCAGTTGAAGTTCAGAGGTAATTTGGTAAAAAACCACTATTTGGGTAAAAAATACAAATGGTATAGTAATTTTTTTTTTTACTATTTATAGAAAATTTTTACCCACTTTGCATAGTTTTGGAGAATATTTTCGCCTAATGGACTAATATGACAGTGCATTGAGTTGATTTTTGTAGTTTTATCGATGAATTCTTGCAGTTTTCAGCGTTATGTCGCCCATTCGTAACTTTGGACAGGTATTTTCACTACCCAGCATATAGGATAGGTATCCATTCCATCATGCATACTTGCATTGTCCTATGACTGTCACTCATATGCCTTAGGTACGAACCCATTTTATAGTGACACAGAACCTTCTATCTGCTACTAGAAGTGTTGTTATTGAATGGTAGAGACATACCAAACATGGGTACCCTAGTTAGATCCTTTGCTTCATTCAGTGCCCATGCCGAGATTTTTTCCATAGGACCAGGAGCCATTATAGATAATACATGACTTCATGTTGAACCTCATTTCTCACTCATAAACATGTTGACCTATACCTAGAGGACTCCAAAACAAGTTTGATTTAATCTCTTTTCTGACTCGTTTTCAAAAAGCGAAAATATTGCCAAGTGAACTTGTCTTTTTCACACTCGTAAATTGGATTTGATAGGACATCTATTTGGTGCAAGTTTATCCCTTTTTCAAACCAAGTAAACTAAGAGTATGAAAAATGACATTTTTTGGCATTAAGTTGTGATTGCATATCATGCCCTTGCTTGCAGTACTGAGCCTATTGTAGGTTCTCTCTTTGCTTTATAAACCATTTATCTCAACAGTTTGCATCCTCAACCACGTAGAGCCTTGTTTATATCCTTCGCAGCTTGACACCCTACACCCAGAGGGGAAAATTCCCTCGAGTGTCCATCTCCCACATGCACCTCCTTGCATTGAGAATAAGTATGTTCCACTGCTGGAACTAGTTTTTCTTACTTGCGACACTCATTTCCTCCTATGTATCATAGCATTCATTTGACTATGAAAAAAAAAAAAAAGATGGTAAAGAAGGGAGTATTATCTTATATTGGCAGCAATAGTGTCGTCTTTGACCATAGCAAAATTTTTTTGAGTCCACTTGTCATCATAATTTTGGGTTTAGCATGACCTTAGGAAGTTAATCTCATTACATGGAGTTTACTCCTCCGACTGGTTACTCTTCTAGTCCCTATGGATAGTTTGATTGATGCCTCCTGCATCTCACGGTTTCATCATTGAGTCTATGCTGCCAGAGTCTTCCATATGTCTCATGCTCTTGTTCAAAGGATGTCTATCAACCTATGTCAACTATTCCTCAGAACTCTTTACTTTACATGTCAGCCATACCCTCATTTTGTCTCAGAATCACATGAATTTGTAGTTCTATTGTGCACCCTGGTCCTACTTTCCTCATTGGTAGGTAACCTTGAACCCAACAGTCGACATTTCATCATTGGTCATTGACTGGGTGGTTTCCCTTATGTTCGACGACAAGACATCTATTCACACATTGGTATTCATGCAGTGTCTTAGATGCCATTATCCTTATTGGTGGTTTCCTCGCCTTTTTCAGTAGTTTTCCTTATTGGCTTCTATTCAGAGGGTCTTTTTCATGTATCGCTTTCACCTGGCACACACGAAATATGCAAAGGGTCGATTGGTTCATGAACATGTTCTTCGTCCAATTTCCTCCAAATCATCAAGCTCCTTCTTTGTACCTCATTTTGAATGATGAGAGATGCCTTAATGCTCTCCTTTTAGTGGGTCTCCTTCCATCGACTTCAACTCATCTATTATGGAGATGAGACCTAGAGTCCTATGAGTACCTAGAGGCTTGCAGTCATTAGTGGCATGTTCTCTCACCATCGACAGTTGGGAATACATCATTGTCTCTTGATCAATGGATTCTTCAAGTGTTTGACCCTGACCCCTTTATTCACACTTGTAAGAATGTACTCAGTGCCTTGATACCTACTTTCATCATTGGTAGGTTGTCTCGCATTTGTTAATGGTATACCTCAATGACCAGTAATCAAACGAAGTCTCATTGTGTTCGACCTCAACTCCTTTATTCACATGATGTAGACTTGCACCTTTGGCAGATTGTGTAGAAGACTTGAAGACATCAATTTATAGTCGTATCTTTCCTGAGCGGTTTCTACCTTTCATTGGACCAGTACCTATGCGACTTCAGTGATCATGGGAGATCAGATTGTACTCCATTGTATACAGATATCTTCAGAATTATTTTGAGACTAGTTTTATTGGGCCTTGTTCGTGACTATGACAACCTTTGGCATGTAGCCACCTTTGTATTTCTTATTCATGACCACAGACAGTTGTTTGGTATATTTTCACATGGATCTGCAGTGTAATTCAAATTGGAAACCATGTATGCAAAGTCAATACAGATTGTAATGAGTAACTAATTCTTCCAGCTAGGTCCCCATTACTCCACTTCTAGGTCTTATAATGTGTTTTGGCCATCACAGATACTCCTCTGACCTCACATATTAGGGGGAATCTGTTATAGCAATATTTTCCTCACCCTATGCAAACTTGCACAAAAGGCATTTTTCCATTTCCCTATGCAGACTTGAAGTCCCTTTTTGTAAATCCCGGAGCTAAAAACATGAGTTTTCCACATATACATGCCTCGACTATATTAAAACATGCATATATGCAGGTTGCACCACTACAACCAACGTATATCCGGATTTGTGCCCAAAATAAAAAAATGGTGTTGGGTTTCCATGTCACGTCACGAGATCTATGATCCTTGGCCTTCCATATACCGAAAACGTTTTGACTCGACCCTTCAGTTTCAATTGAAGGCTACAAATGAGCCAAATCCGAGCTATGGAAAATGAGAGAAGAATTCAACTTTGAGAGCAAAGTTACTCTAGAGAAATTATTCACTTCACATTGAGTCTGCATCCCTTTGTCCTTTAAGTCTGAAGACATTGTTCAACCCCTAAGTTCTTCCCTTATTGATTGAAAACATCATTGTCTCCCTTATATGATCTTGTCTTTGGTGGATGATTGAAGTGGTGGAGGCCCAGCTGGAAGAAACTTAGTTTCTCGGTTCCGAACAGTGCCGACACGGAAGTTTGTAACTCATTCACTACTGTTGATTACATCTTAATAGAAATACTCTTTTCTTGTCCAATTACTATCTTGTGAATATTTGAATTGTTATTCCATGGGAGTATTTGTTATGGATATTGATGGATTATGCTATCGAATGTGCTAACATTATCTATTATCACCATATGCTTGTGTTTCTTGGTTGTTGAGGACTAGTTGCAGGTATATTTCTTTGGGTCAAGTGTTGAACGATGGACTTCATCGAACGTCTAGACAAGGTAGGCCATTTATCTTGTCTTGTTATCATATTTATTTATATAACATACTTGATATTAGAGTTGATTTATGCAATCATTTTCATCTGTTGTGGATTACCTCTAGCCATAGAGAGATTTTCCTCGTAACAACCTGTGAGTTGTGGGATTTTGATAGAATTCCTACACAGGAGCCCTGGCCTCCCCCATAATATGTTGCTTGTAATAACATCCTTGAGTCTTAGTTAATCTCTTTTCAAGAATATTTAAACATGAAAAGATTGTCGAGTGAACTTGTCTCTTTCACACTCGTTAAATGGATTTGAAAGGACATCTATTTAGTGTAATTTTAACCCTTTTTCTGACCAAGTAGAATATTAACTCTCTAGTCAACACTGGCTAGAAGAGTTCTCCTAGGTATTGTTTTATACTTTTTTGGGCTTAGGGGACTAAATTTATGAAAAATTACATTCTTTGGAGTTAAGTTGTAATTGAATTCCATCCTTCTGCTTGCAATATTGACTCTATTGTTGGTTCTCGCTTTTTCATTATAAGACTCTTACCTCAACAATTTTCATCACTAGCCAAGAAGAGCCTTATTTATATCCTTTTCATCTTGACACCATGTACCCTAAGAGGAAACATTCCCTCAAGTGTCCACGCCCCACATGCACTTCCCTGCATTGATCATAGGTATGTTCCACTATTTGGAGATAGTTGCTTACTCGTGACACTCATTTCTTCCCTTGTATCATAACATTTATTTGTTTATGAAAAAACAAAAAAAGACAGGTGGGAAAAGAATATTATCAAATATCAGAAACATTCGTGTCGCTTTTGAACAAAGATTTTTTTTTTAATTCCATTATCATCCAAATTTTGGGTTTAGCGCGACCTTAGAAAGCTAAGCACATTACTCAGATTTTACTCCTCCGACTGGTTATTCTTCCAGTCTATATGGATAGATGGAATTGATGCCTCCTGCATCACGAAGTTTCATCATAAATTCTATGATGTCGGAATCCTCCATATGTCTCATGCTCTTGTTCAAAGGATGTCTATAATTCTCTGTCGACCATTTCTCAGAACTCTTGACTTTGCATGTCGACCATACCCTCAATGTATCTCAGAATTACATGAAGTTTTAGTCCTACCATGCACCCTAGTCCTACTTTCATTATAGGTAGGTAACCTTGAACCCAACAATCGACATCTCCTCATTGGTTGCTAACTGAGGGGTTTCCCTTGTGTTCGACGACAAGAAATATATTCACATTGGGATTTATGCAGTGTCTTGGACGTCATTAGCCTTATTGGTGGTTTCCTCGCCTTTGTCGGAAGTCTTCCTTATTGGTTGTTATTCAGAGGGTATTTTTCGTGCACTACTTGCATCTGGTGCATGCGAAAGATGCACAGGGTCGTTGGTTCGTGAACATCGTCTTCGTCTGAGTTCCTCCAAATCCTCAAGCTATTGCTTTGTACCTCATGTTGAGTAATGAGATATTCTATAATGCTCTCCTTTCAATGTGCCTCCTTCCATTGAATTTAGATCATCTATTCTGGAAATGAGACCTAGAGTCCTATGAGTACCTAGAGGCTTGCAGTCATCAGTGGAAAATTATCCTGCCATGGACAATTGGGAATACATCAATGTCTCTTGATCGATGGATTCTTCAAGTGTTTGACCTCACCACCTTTATTCACACTTGTAAGAATGTACTTAGTGCCTTGATAACTACTTTCATTATCGGTAGGTTGTCTCACGTTTGTTAACGGTATACCTTAATGAGCGATAATCAAACAAAGTCTCATTGTGTTCAACATCAAATCCTCTATTCACATAATGTAGACTTTCACCTTTGGAGGATAGTGTAGAAGGCATTCAAATTATAGTAGCAACATTCCTATTCTGTTGTTGTCTTTCATTGGACCAGTATCTATATGACTTCAGTGATCATGGGAGATCAAATTGTACTTAATGTATACAGATATCTTCAGATTGACTTTGAGATTGGTTTTCCACCGGACCTTGTTCATGACTATGACAGCCTATGGCATGTGTCTACTTTGTATTGCCTATTCATGGCCATGGACACCTATTTGGTATATTGCCACATGGATTTGCAGTGTAATTCAAATCGACAACCATGTGTACAAAGTCATTATGGATTGTAATATTCTCATGAGCAACTAGCACTTCTAGATGAGTTTCCATTACTCCACTTCTGGGAATTATAATGTATTTTGGCCATCGTCGATCCTCCTCTGACCTCACACATTAGGGGGCATATGTTATAGCTAATTTTGTCTCACCCCATGTAACTTTCTTGGATGGCCTTTGCATTTCCCTATGTAGACTTGAAGTCCCTTGTTGTACCTTCTAGAGCCAAAAAATCATATTTTTCCACATATACACGACCTACTGGTTAGACAGCATGTGTATACGCAGGTTGCACCACTGCAACCCGCGTACATCAGGTTTGGTGCTCAAAATTAAAAATTGTGTCAGGTTTCAATGTCATGTCACGATATCCATAATCCTTGACCTTCCATATACTAGAAACGTTCCGAATTTTCCCTTCAGTTCCACTTGAAGGCTATAAATTGAGCCATATCCAAGCTGTGGAGGAGGAGAGAATTCCACTTTTGAGAGCAAAGATACTCTTAAGAAATTTTCACTTCACATTGAGTTTGCATCCCTTTATCTTTTAAAGTCTGAACTCATTGTTCAGCTCCCAAGCTCTTCCTTCTTTGATGGAGAACCTCATTGTCTACTTTATATGAGATTGCCTTTGGTGGAGGGTTGAAGTGGTGGAGGCCTAGCTGGAAGGGACTTAGTTTTTCGGTTCCCAGATGTGTCGACACAAAAGTTTTCCACCTATCTACTTTTGTTGATTATTTTAATAGAAATACTCTTTTCTCTTCCAATTGATATCTTGAAAATATTTGAATTATTATTCCATGGGCATATTTGTCGTGAATGTTAATGGATTATGTTATTTTATATGCTAACATTATATATTATCACCATATGCTTGCGTATCTTGGTAGTTGAGGACAAGTTGTAGGTATAAATCTTTGAGTTGCGTGCTCAACGGTGGTCTTCATCGAACGTCCAGACGAGGTAGGCTCTTGATCTTGTCTTGTTAGCATTTCATTTATATAGCATACTTGTGATTAGAGTTGATTTCTGCATTCATTCCGTTTGTTTTGGTTTACCCCATGACATAGAGAGATTTTCCTCGTAACACAAGTACAAATGAATTCACAAGACAAACATTTTTCATGCGTTCTACCTTTATTTATAGTATTTCTATCTTCTAGACAACATTCTAGAGGAAATTTTTTTTAGAGGTGGAACCTTCTAGTAAGTTTTCTTACATTAGACGCATTCACATTTTTACATAGGCCTTATTTTCTAATGGTCACCTTTATTACATAAAAAACACATATTATTCTATCTATTTGAGGGGTTAGGGAGGTCATGACCTTAACATTATAGACTCATAGTGAGATAAACTGGAAATACATTAAAAAAAACGTGTTTATTTTCATTTATTTCTAGTTTATCTCGTTGTGGGTTTATCAAGAGTATACAGACTGCATACTCATTGGATGTGAAATTTAATTGCACATCCAACGAATGCCTACACTTGAAATTTGAGTAAACCTATAAGGAGATAAATTGAAAATACAATTTAAAAAAGTAGTTTTATTCCCTTAGCTTTGAAAATTCATCACTGTTATTTAATTATTTTAACAACCCCATTTTAGACCTCAAATTATTTTATTATTTTCTTAAACGACCCCATTTTAGACCTCAAATTTCCCCTAATACATATGGCATGTCTATTTCATCAACACTATACTTATTGTGCCCTAATTAAATTTGGTTTCCAATACCCAAGTACTTTGTTTGTCACCAAGCCCAAATAAATACAAGCTCCTTAGATATGCAAGCCTAACACTCTATTCCTTGTCCACTCATCACATCCTCAAGAAAGTGCACAAAATCTTGACAACCATAAAATATTAAATAGGCAATGTAATATGCCCATACATAAATACTTGTAAGTGTTATCAATGCACTTTGAATTGAGGGTGTGAAGGAGCTTTGAGTTGTACGTAGACTTGCATAGCCAAAGGTTATGTTGGTTGTAACTTAAAATTACACAAAGCACTCCCACTGATTACACAAAGCACTAATGTTCTTAGCTCGTTTCTGGTATTTATATTCTAATTTTTGGTGCTTAGTCTAAGCCCAACTTATTTCCCTCGATAGGGGTTACTATGGACAATCAAATAATATTCTATTAATTAATTGACTTAAGGTTTTATTCGAAAATCCTTACCATTGTGACCATTTTTTTAATGTGTTTGCTGGGATAAAGATAGCATATTCCAGTACATTCCTCCCTTACCAAACCTGATATTCTATTATTTGACTTAAGATTTTATTAGAAAATCCTTACCATTGTGACCATTTTTTTAATGTGTTTGCTGAGATAAAGATAGCATATTCCAGTACATTCCTCCCTTACCAAACCTCTCGGAGCATATTCATCTCTATTATTTCAATATACTGTGGAAATACTTTTCCGTTTCCAATTACTGTGAAGCTTATGGTGATCTTCAAAACTTTAACCCTGACGAGACTTCAAACAAGATCCTCGCTGGGATGAAACTGAGGAACCTTTGAAAACAAAATTGTGGAAGAACGCCCTGAATGGCAATGCAATTATTACAATTTTTACACTATATGACATTAACAGTCGCAGTAAAATTGAATCCTTTAAATGACATTAACAATCGCAGTAAAATTGAATCCTTTAAACCCACTAGGACAAATTCGACAACCTGATTCAGAATAGAGCTGAACACTCTGTGATAAAGAGTATCTGCTTGAAAGACATTTTACTTTGAAATTGCAGTTCTCGACTTGAGAGAGTCCTGCATCTTAATTACAGAAAAGGCCATGGAATATAATTCCACCACAATCAACATAACAGCTTGATTGGTTAATGTACACCAATGAGGCGGAGGGCTCCTACAAATTGCTCAAGAAGACAAGACCTGGAGCTTTTTTCAGAATCTACAACTCCATATTCTTTACTTTCATAAAACTCATTATCATCTTCATTTTCTTCATCATCATGACTGAAGAAGATCAAATCTTCCAAGCAATTAGTTCTCTCTATTGTCATGGAACTTTCTTTTTTCATATAAGAAGAAGTCAGCTTTGCAGGGCTGACAACTTCAACGGGTGATGAACCTATCATCCTTAAATCAAACAGCCTGTCATTAAAACAATCAGATACACAAACCTGATTGTCAATAAACTGTACGCTGTGAAATGTGAACATATTTCCCACAGAGAAATTTAGAGGCTTGAAGAAGTCCCTAGGATCCCACACAAACAATGAAGCCTTTTCCCTTCTGGTCATAATACCAAACTCAATATCCCAGAGACGGACAGTACTGTTAATATCAGTAGCTGTGCAAATTGATGACAAACCCACATTCAATGCAATGTCAGCTGAAGATACAACATCGTCTTGGAGGGAGAGGAGCTTCACAAGACTTCTCTTTGCGCTGCCCAAGACCTTAGCCACATTAATGTCTAGGACTAAATATTTTGAAAATTTACCTGAATTCAATCCAGAATTTCCTGTACAACGATTCCAATTGGAACCATAACCCAACCTTAAAGACTGTAGCCTGTCCCACCCAAACTGAATTTCAAATGATACAAGCCTTCGCCACACACCTAGGTCAACACAGTTATCTAACAAACATGATACAGGCTGTTTCTCTCTTGCTTCACCATCGTTCATAAAAAACAAACTCCCTTCACATTTTTCCCTACATTCCACATCATAGATCAAATCTGAAGAAAAAATAGTCTTACCTCTGCCTTCGTGCATAGTCTCCTCTATGCTTCTGCAATCGTTTTTGCCAAATTCGTCTGTTGGGCAGAGCTTCTCATGCTGGGGAAGTCTAATTAAAGTTTGAGGCAACCAATCCATTTTTTGTTCTGAGTTGGGTGATTCCAATTCCTTTTCAGCAAATCTCAAAGGAGATAGCACAGATTCGGCAACAGACAACGATGATGATTTCTCAATGAAAAACATAATTTTTGTCTGCAGAAAACATGCAGAACCAGCTTCTATACAATTATCCATCGACTCTACAGAATTACAGAGCGTTAAGCCATCAATGGTGGAACAACTCCTACTTCTCTTTTTAGACCTCGTTGTGTATATACCTCTCTCATTCAGACTCTCTCTTCTGTACGTGAAGAGATGCAAATCATCCATACACATATTTCTGCGTATACTGAAATCATCATCAGCGAAGGCAATGCTGTTCTTTGTTATTGCAGTGCCATTGGAAGCACAGGAGGAAGAGAAGGGTCGCAGCATAACCCTCACTTGCAGCATTCTCTCCTAACCCAAAATGGAATCTCTTCAATCCTCTCAATCCGCATAGACTGAACAAAATAATGAAAACCAAATCCGACTAAGTCCAACAACTGCTAGCCACTTCTACAAACCCAACTATTGCGTAACCCAATAAAGCACTCAAGAACCCAAGATTCCCCATTGGGAAACTTTTTTATCCATCATACTAACAGTAATCTATCGCCATCAGAGAACTTTTTCTCATGGAGAGCAATCTGATTACGGAAAAAAACCACCTGTCTCTGCCTCCAAGAGTCACACGCATAAGATCTCCACTGTATAAATCTATATGTTCATTGGGCTACATACCAGATGCGACTTGCCATCAACCAATGCTTGTTTTTAGGCGGCAATTAATGAAATGAGATTTGGGATGTGCGATTTTTTTCTTTTTCTTTTTAAGATCGAGGGGAATTGGTTATTTGTCGGGATTAATTGGGTAAAGTTCAAATTTGGTAGACTGTCGCTATAAATTTTAGGCTAATTTACAGCTTGCAAGCCAACTTCTAGCAAGAAACTTATAATCGATAACCCTGCATAGCTACACATAGCCCTGACATGTATTTTGGCTTTTGTATTTTCAGCTAGACTGGATACAGTGATATTGTAAACGATGTATACCTAATATATAATCGAGTAATTTCTATTGGGAAAAAAAAAGAAACTTATAATCTTCATCTAAAATTTGAACTCAATTTTAAATTTGGTTGGCTGCACTATAAACCCTAGGCTAGTGGATAGCTTACAAGCCAGCCCCTAGCAGGAAACTAATAACCTTCATCCAAAATTTGAACCCAAGTTCAAATCTGGCTGGTTGTCACTATGAACCACTATAAATTTTAGGCTAGTCTACAGCTTGCAAGCCAGTCCCTAGCAGAAAACTTATAACCTTCATCCAGAATTTGAATAGGGATGAAAAACACTACTTCCCAGCCTCTATCCAAACCACCTACAGGATGTGAAAATTATACAGCTATAGGGATCCAAAGACATCCCGTACCATTTCTCAATCCAATTACTTATATAACTTTATTTTGATTGCCTATCACAAGTATTTGTTAATGGAGTAGGCTAACTAGGGAGTAAACAGACCTGTTTTTCGGGCAAAAAAATGGGTCTGAATCAGGTTAGATTTTCAAGGGTAATCTGAGTTTCCTATAGATCAAAGTTTCATGCATTTTAGAAACTTACGGTAAGAGTTTTGCCCCATTTTAAACCAACCCAAATACTCAGAAAATCTATTAAAGTTCTGAATTGATCAGAAATTTAAAATAAAACAGCCAAAAAACCTACCAAAAAGATAACTCACCTTGAAAAAATTACTCCCGAATTAACCCGTGTGACGTAGATTGTCCGTTGAGTTGGTTGCAGATTCCCATCCGTCAAGATATAAGCTTTAAATATATCAAAATTTTATAATGGAGTGATGTATGGATCAATTTAATATATTGAATTTATAATATTTTGAGAGTTAAAGCTTTATTTATTTTCGAAATTTGTTCATTTAAATTTTATGTCAAAGTGAATTATAACTTTCCAACTGAATTCCTACCAAATTTAAATAAAAAAATTTACAACAAAAAAATATTAAATTTATCTACTTCATTTCAGAATTTAGAAACGTGAACTTTACACTTTTCCAACACAATCCCACACATTAACGTTACCTTGTCAATACATCTAACAGATTGAGTACTTTAATTAACAACACTTTATCAAAACACTTCGGAGTTATCCAGTAAATAGAATAATTCAGTAAATAGAATAATTGTTTTATTCTTCAGATTGCGTCTTGTTTGCCAGTAGGGAGTATAGTCGAAACCTAGAAAGTTGACGTGTCATTCTACCAAGTGGATTCGATGAAACTATTTTTTCCAATATCCTCTTTCTGATTTTCCGTCAGATAACGTTTGTTCTATGCACGTGACGTGACGCTGGCGTTGTAGCTTCCCACAAATTCATATCCAGCGATGGTTTGTCTTCTCAGCTTGCACGGTATTAATGTGAAGGAACTTCAAGAGGATATGGCATTCAGTAACTGGTAACATAAAAAAAAATACCAACCAACGATAAGTGGAGAAATCTAAATGTTCTAAAATTTAAATTCTTAAAAGGTTATTGAAAAAGCGTTAGAATTGTAAATTTTGGTAATTGGATTTGCATTTTTTTATATTAAAAAATAGATTTGAAAATCCTCATAAACAAATATTACAACTGAATTATACAATATCAGCAATTAAAATTTAGAATTTTAATAATTTATAATTAAATTGAAAAAAAACTTATGCTGCACTTGTCAGGAACGAGTAAAAGTTCCCTACAATAATATATATTAAAAAAACTTAAAGTTGGAAGGAAAATAATATATATTAAAAAAATATAAAAAATAATTTAGATTATAATTTACAAGTTAATCCAGAATAATGACATATCTAAATTGCTAATTTAATTTTTATTAATAATTATATTTAACAGAGTATTGAAACTTTGATATCCATAAAGATTTGATTAAAAAATGAGAAACAAAATTGAAAATACATATATAAAATTTTAACATCTTTTTAAAATTAAACCTTACATATATAAACTTCAAACATCTTTGTAAATTTGAAACATTATTCTTCTTGTGATTGGAAAAAACTAAATAGTACTACTCTTGTAATATGAAAATACAATAAAAGTCAATGATATAGTTGGTTGATAGCAACAACAAAATGGACCAAATGCTTGCCATGGATAGGGTATTGATTTATTAGACTTTCATGTTTAGTTTGGGCTTTGAAGGAAAACATATAAACATTAAACGTTTTTCATATCCACAACTATAAAGTGAATAGTATTAAATTTTTTTACTTATATAATTTTTAAAATAATATTGATTGTAGTTTAGTCTTTGTTTTATAGTGATATTTTAAATAAATATAATCAAAATATTTGTAATAAATTATGTATTTGTAATAATGGAATAAAAATATTTACATTTTAACTTAGTATCATTTTAATTTAAAGCTCTCTATTTCGGAAACCAGTTCCCAAGCTCCCATTTCCTTGATGTTGAAGCTCCCAAAAAGATCCCAAGTTCCCAAAGTTCCTTCTAGTTCCCAAGCTCCTGAAACGTCGGGACCGAAGAGATGTTGGTGATGCCAAGAGCCATTCCGGTGCAACTATGAAAAAAACATAATAATAAAAAAGAGATGACAAAAAAATTCATAGTATGTTTAGACTAAAAACCCGAGGGCACCGTGAATCTATAGTCTCTACCATTGAAATATGTAATTTTCTAAATTTATGATGGAATTTCTCATTTGCTTTCAAATCTTTGACTCTTTATAATAGTCTGGTTCTTCTTTGGTTTGGTTCTCAATTCGGCCTTGGTAGGCAAGCTTCTCTTACCTCATCCGAGAAGGCTCTATCCTTGCAGTGGTCTAGTGGGTTGTGTTCCATCTCTAACTTACTTATCCTTCTATGCAGCCTACATTAAGTTTGTGAATCCTTTTTCCGTATTTCAGTGGACTATCTCTATTTCCCTAAGTAGCTTGTCTTATCATTAGATCGTCACATATCCTTACGCCAAGGTGATGAAGCCTAAATCTGAGCCTTGAAATGAAACTGGAACGCAAGGGACCAAAAAGGGAAGGATACATGTAGGTAGGTAGTCCTTAGGTTACCAACAACCACAAAGAATCACCCAAGCCCGAGCCAATGCCATGGTTGTTGTTGTCAATTACCAACAACACTTCCTCAAACACATCAAGGATGAAGTTTGTAATGTCACCCATTACCACCAAACCCAAAAATTTGCTATGAAACCTCAATGTAATGTACCCCGTCCCAAGATGATTCCCACCACACAAAAATTTATTCTCTGATACTAATTATAATTGCAGAAATAATTCACTCAGACCAACTGTGCAAACAACCAACCTTGTAGCACACGTAGAAATTGTTTCTTGGCACACACGACAATTCGATCCTTGCGCTTTGTTCCCCAGTGCATGTGACGATTTAAGCCTCGCGCTGGAATTCTTGTTACCATTACTGCTAAAATTGAGTAACTGATACCATTTATTAACCACCATGTCTTGCATATGCAACAATGATACATAACTAACAATAACATGCAAAACCATGTATAATTATGTACAATTTCAACAAACACAAAAAACATAAACAAAACATGATAAAAAACATGTAAACACACATAAAATGACACTTATCTTTTACTATAAATCACCAACTGCATGCATACCTCAGACGTTCCTCCCAGCCGTAGTCTTTATTGTTCATATACTCTCAACAAAAGGTCACCCCCGATTTGGGGCTATGAATCTACAAGGGAAAATGATACCTAAGCCAAGCTAAGGTATAATAATCAACACAATAAATAATAGGCACATGTGCACTCTCCAACAACAGTTCCCAACTCATGGTCTCTCATTCCACATAGCCTGTCCCACCTAAGGAAACATACACCCTTCTCTACTCAACAATCCTTCACACTGTCCCACTTCCCTTCTAGGGATTCAAGAATAAGCTGACCAGAAAGTCTCAGAGTTCTGTAGCACTTGGAACACAAGGTTGCTCAAAGAGGTACAACACCCACTAGACATCATGCAGGGAAAAATATCCCAACAATTGTCCATTGTCCTAACAACCTGCTTCTTCATCCCAAACCATCAAGGATTTACTAGGTAACAATCAATTTCATCTTCTTCTTAGACTCTCCAACCAAGGTATGGATGATGGAAGCAAGAATGAGTGAATGATTGGAAGAATGATGATGGAATTACACTAATTTCCCCACATTATATTGCATTTTCCTATTGACACCTGTCACTCTAGGATATGTCTTTGATTCCACTTGGTAATTCATTCCTTCACTTAGGAACTTATGATAAAATTATAACATAAAACTTATGACTTATGAATAATATTATTTTATTCCTTGGCTTAAGCCCTCCTTTGACTTAGCCCCTTTCTTAAGCCCTTAGTCCCCTTTCCTCTCAAGGATTCCTAGCCCCCTATACCCTTTCATCTGACTTGGTCTACAACAATGATGTATTTTATTAATAAAAATAAGTGTGATTACATAATACATTTGCTAGGCCCGTTGGCCTAATCACACAAACACTCTGGCCTCAAACATCCCAAGTCACCGACCTATAAAGAATATGTACATTTACAACTTGGGTTGCGTCCTAGGGGTATCACTTCCCCCACCCTTATTTATGCACCGTCCTTGGTGCATTATATCCACACACGTACTAAAAAAATCTTCAAAAAGATGTGGGTACGCTTCCCATGTGGCATCCTCATGTTTCGAGGTTGCATCTTCAGGACCATTATAGATCTGCTAGACCTTTACCAATCCTATTGATCGATTCCGAAGTAGCTCGAATTTCATGTCCAATATGCACACCAGATGAACTCATAATTCACCTTCTTTCTCCACTTGAATCATATTCCAATCAATTACATGATTAACATTAGACACACACTTTTTAAGCAAATATACATGAAACACATTATTTATGCACATGGATGCAAACAGTGCAAGCATGTATGCAATAGGACCAATCCTTTCAAGGATCTCAAATGGTCCACAATATCTTGCTACGACTTTGGACAACTCCCCAATTTAAGTGATCTCTTATTAGCTTTCACTTTTAAGAAGACATGCTCTCCCACTTGAAATTATTTATGTGTTCTACCTTTGTTTGCATAACCTTTTTGTCTTCCTTGAGAAGCCGTTAAATTCTGCTTTATTTTCACCATCTTCTCTTCCATTTATTTGAGCAAACCTGGCCCAACCACTGCTCTGTCTGCTGGGTTGTCCCAACTTAGTGATGTGTTGCATTTTCTTCCATATAATGCTTCAAATGGGCTCATCTTCAAAGATGTCTGATACCCATTATTATAAACAAACTCAACTAAATGTAAATAATCTCCCCATTTTGATGGTTTATCCATCACATACATTCTTAACATATTATCAATCACTTGGTTGACCCTTTTTGTTTTCTCATTAGAGAGTATGGGTGATATGTTGTGCTAAAATTCATATTTATTCCAAATCCTTTAAATAATACCTTCCAATTTTTTTTATGTGAAATTAGGATCTCTATCAAACGCAATTGCCTTAGGCACACCATGTATCCTAGCAATTTGTCTCATATAAATCTATGCAACGTTATCTTCCATGTGAGTTAGCTTCACTAGAATAAAATGAACAACTTTTGTTAGCTTATCCATCACCACCATGATGGAATCATGTTGCTTCATTGTTATGGGCATATTGGTGATAAAATCTATTGTCACAACTTCCCATTTCCACTTTGGAATGGGCGAGGGATGTAGAAAACTAGATGGATGTCTATGTTTTACCTTTACCTTTTGAAATTTCAAACATCTCGCTATATAATCAACCACTTCCTTCTCCATACCAGGCCAAAAATATTGGCTCTTTACAACTGCAATGGTTTTCTGGTAACCTGGGTGCCCAGCATAAGGAATATTATGCATCTATCTCAACACCATATTTTTTAGTTCTTGAGATTTAGGAACATAAACTCTGCCCTTGTACATGAGGATTCCATCCTCTCTCAGCTCACAATCTTTAATTTTCTGTTGCAAATTACATTGTTGTAATTTTGTTGTTGTTTGCATGTAATGTTGATCTCATTTTGCAGCTTCCAAAATTTTCTTTTTTAGATCATATTTGTACATGCTAATGGATGTAGCATGCATCTTATGTACCCTCCTTTTTGGTCAATTCTATTGATCAAACTTTTCTACATTAAATTCATCGATCCGATTTCTGTAGAATTGTGAGATGATGACAAAATATATGCAGGAGTAGGAAACTAACTCCAGGCTAATAAAGATGAATTCAAAATTGTTTTGATTGACAAGAAACTTCCAAGAATTAAAGTCAAGGATACAAGTTCTCCGTTACAATTATAAGTTAGCTACTTCATGGCTCGATTAAGTCTTGTAGCCTCACTCAAAGGCATGAAAGAGAATAAAGAAATGAACATGAAATGAAATGAGAAACTACTAAAATGACATGAAAAGTAAACTATTTGGGCAGTGTATACCAGAGAGAGGGGACCCTGCCTCTCTTGGAATATACTTCCAAGAAGGAATACAATAGATAACTCTTGATGTACAACAAGAATTTTTTTATTCCAGCATCAAAATGATTACAATGATCCTTCTCTTCAATATGGAACTCTATGCTCTCTAACTCTTTCACTATTGAACTATGAACTAAATGATATCCTCTCATATTTACACATATAGCTTCTCCTTCACAAAATGAAAAAGAGTTACAACAAGATGAGATCGGTTCCTAAATAAATGGATCTACAACCAACAAATCTTAGATCCTAAACATGTGGATCTATCTTCCACCAAATCTTGGATTTGATCTAAGATAATTTGAATAGGATAATAACAACATATTTCATGAGATCCATGTGTCCAAATTCATGGCTATGAGCCACAACTTGGTCAAACCACTTAGCTACAAAATTGTAGGCTAGAATGACTAGTTTTCAAAATTTCAACCATACGCCCCTTTTGTTGCAAGTTTTGTATATTTTCCTTAGGAGTCATCTAAATGACACTATTTTTCCTAAAACCCATGTTTAAATTTTTTGATATTCTTCTTCATATGTACATAAATGAGGTGGAAAGTTTGACTATTAGAACTTCCAATTAGCTACATAATTGCCAATAGCTGCAGAATTACCCACATCTACAAAATTACCAACAACTGTTGAATTTCACAAGTAAGTTAGGAAATCACAATATCTACCCTAAGTAATCATCAAAAAATGGGAAATCAACCACTTTAGTGTAAGTATGCCATGTGAAACTCATATAAGGTAGAAATGGTTAAATGCAAAAATATGATTGATGAAGGGTTGACTAAATGAAATTGTAAAATGTGTTATTTATAAGGTCCAACATCTCCCGCACACTCAAATCATTGCATGTCCTTATGCAATCAAAGATACATAGGAGGTAGTGTTCATATATATATATGATATTGGACCCAAGTGGAAACGATTTGTTTTATACTTGGATTTTTTTCAAAGTCATCGATGTCACGGGGAGATGGATGATGATCGGTAGATAATGAAATATGAAATGTAAAGTGAAGGAATCGAAAATATGAAAAGCTTCAAGAATTTTATGTACATGAATTCCGAGTTAGATGACTACCTAGAAATAGAAATTGCTTACAAAACTTTAGCTTCTCCTGGTGGATGATGGTATGAGAAATAAATGATGAAATTTGGCTCGCTTGATGTATGCTGATATGAGAGATAAATGTCAAGATCTGGTGTGTTGATATGAGAGGAAAATACCGTGGTTGTATCTTGGTTGCATATTATGAAATAAGGTTTTTATATTGAAGATAAAAACTCTGAAGATGAAGGTTTCTCTTGCTCGATGAAGAATTCTCATTGTTGATGTTGTAAACTATAAGTGTTGATCCAATTGTGTTGACTACTTACTGAACTTATTGTTGGATTACTGAGAGGGGNATATCAATGTAGCATTATCATCCAATAATTGCAGAGTAAATAAGTAATGAACAAATGAACAATCATACACATACATAGTACACCAATGTTTTACGTGGAAACCCAAAGCAAGAGAAAACCATGGAATGTTTTTTCTTATATGTCTTGAAGAATTACATTCATTGGAAGCACCGACTTCCTTTGTTTTCTAGCTGCAACTGAAAGGAGGCTCCAACCCACTTGTTTCTCAAACTACAACCTAAAGGAAGCTCCAACTCCCCTATTCTCTAGCTAAAACTAGAAGGAGGCTACAACCCCCTATGTTCTCCGACTACAACCGGAAGGTGGCTACAACCAACTATCCTTGTCCCGTCCAACCGCCCTGAAGTAGAAATACAATTATGGAACCACTGTCACACTATCACTGTGATATATACCGTTGTAACCTTGTACCAATACACCTGAACCATGCATCAACCTATACCTCAACCTGTAATCAACCTGTACCATAAACAAGTGCATCAACCATGCACCAACCTGTACCAAAAAACCTACAATAAACCTATACCATAAACAAGTGCATCCTGTTATCTCCTCAAATAAATTAATCAAGTTGTTTTATTTTAGGTGATAGGATGCCATTCAAAAAATACATTTCTAAATTTTTAAAACTCATTTTTGAGAGCTTTATGCATGTAATAAAGTTTAAAAAAATTCAGTTTCATTGTCATTTCAAAAAAGTCAAATCTCAGGTTTCGGTGGCTTAGGCGTTTCTTTAAAAGGGCTTCTTAGCTACCAAAATCCTTAACTTTCGGCAGCTTAAAAAAGAAAATTAGGGCTATTTTAGACACCGAAATTGCAGGAGCGCGGGAGGAGTTAGCATGTCCTTTCACATGCCTAAACCGTCGAGATTGAGGTTTTATGATTGCAATTTGCCACCGAAAAGATAGGAGGAAAACCGTTTAGGGACTTGGAGATGATCTCTGCATGATATATCAAATATTTTCAAATTGTTGTTTCATCAAGTCACATGGTTACGTACTTCCCATCATTATAGTCACCAACCATGATTGTTTCAAATTTTAAGCCGCGCTTTCGTATCCCTTGTAATCAATGCCATGTTCTAATGCATGCCTCATACTTCTCGTCCCTATCATAGCCGAACCAAATATTCCTAAGTCCACTCGATGTAATTTTCCCCCAAAACTCGATTTTCCAATTGCATGTGTACATGAACATTGCGACAGATGAAGAAAGGAGGATCAAATCCAAGGAAGGAGATAGATGATATTAGTTACTTGGAATCGCACCCAGAGGTATGTGAACTTTTCAGGGACACGGGTTGTTACAATTTTTGTAAAAAATTACAGAGCTCTCACCAGCAGGTGGCAGAAGATTTTGCCCTGGCTTTCGATGGAAGGAAAGCAATCATCAGTCAAGATGAATTCTAGGTGGATGAATCCCTCGTAGCTGAGCTAACAAAGCTACCCAGGACTGGAGAAAACTGGTTCAAAACCACTGTCATAAAGAATGTTGAATTTAGGTCCTACTTGAAACCAGAACACAAGTGTTTGGTATGGAAGAAAGACATTACTATGTCTTTACTTGAAGAGAAATGGAAACAATTATTAAAAGCCATTCTTGTTTATGTAACTTGTGAAGGTAGATATAATAGGGTGATGATTTACCATTTCAAACTCATGAACCATTTCACTGGTAGAAACCCACTTAATCTGCCTTATTATCTCCACAAAAGCTTATCTAAGATGGATCATAAGGTCAGGGATTTAAGGTCGCAAGCTATGTCTTCAAAACACCAGTCTCAAACACATGCTACTCTTGAAAT
>ML791850.1:32089-42101 GCA_009831015.1 Picea engelmannii
GATCACCCTATGTGAGCGTGTTTCCTAGGCTGTCGGTGGTGTATACTCGTTCATTATTGGGCTCTTGAACTTCCTCGTTGTGCCTTGTAGGCCTGGCCTCTACTTGTCTCTCATCAAGGATTTGAGTATTAGGAAAAATAAATACGTCAGGTACATACTCGTTACTTACTTGCTCGTTGGCCATAGAACCGCTGCTTTCCTTTTGCAAGGATTCTTTCTTTGACTCCTCCAGTTCGGGCTTGTCCTTCAGATCTGCTTCTGTCTCCAATGTATTGGGTCCCTTTATTTCAAGGCCACTTTCAGCTTCTGTTTCCTTTTGTCGGACCTCTTTTGTTTGAACTTCGGGCTCCGGGGAAGAAGTCTTCTCAGAACCTTTTTCTTCTTGGACACACACAGGGGTGTCGTGAGATGAATCCAGGATCTCATCGTCACTATATATATTTATAAGCTTGATCAAAGGATTAGGCGTGTGTGTTCCTACCAACACCCGACCTGTCTCTGGTTGAGTCGTCCCACCTGCCGATGGTCTTGCTGGTGATGCAGTGGATTCTGAGCCATCCGACCTATTGATGTTACCAATGTTTGTGAAATCGGGGTCCCCTAGCTTCGTTGGGCCACCTTCTCGGATATTAGTTGGAAGCTTAGGTGTTATGATGAGGTTCGAGTTATCTTGCATCCACTTCATTAGCAACTGGGCCTGCCGCCACAAAAGTCCTCCCGTCCCCTGTTCAACTTGAACCTCAGGGGAATCCATGATTTGTACTGGGGATTCCTGTTAAACTTCTGTCACTCTGATGGCTTCTTGGGGGTCACCCACTGCTTCGCCCGGTTCCGATGCTATCTTCCCTTCTCGGGTCTCGAGAATTTCTTGAGCTATTTGTTCCAAGGATGTCACTTGCTCCTCCCAACTCATGGCCTTGAACCAGGTTGTTCTAGGATCAACCATCCTTGCCACCACCTCATTCTAGTCTTGAGAATTTTTGGTGAACATTTCATCTTAAAACTGGTCATGTGAATAAGGCCAATAGGATGATACCTATGATGTGTGTTTTAGGACCAGACCTTTAGGGTCGTTCTTGCGAGAATGACTAGTTTGGAATTATAATTCCAATTGACTTAGCCCTTCTTTCTTAGCATGCGTGGTGTCTTTAACCATGTAGAAGACAATATTAAACCCATAAGGTATGAAGGCCTGCTTCTTGTCCTTTACTAAAGTGACATTATAACCTTGTAGAATGGTCTGATAGCAAATTTCCCCTAACACTAGTCGATTGGGGAAATATATGGGTAACAAATGGGGTGCCCTTGTGGCGCCGAAAACCCTGATGTAGGTCTCGCATTCGTCTAGATACTAGTGACCTACTTTCGATATAACCTTTTTTGCTTCATCCGATAGTCTTAGGCACTCTTTTTTGAACAACAAAGAATAAATGCGTGCAATAAACTGGTCACAGATAAAAGAATATGATTTCTTGTACCTGCTTTCCCATAAGATGCTGAAGTATACATGGACCAGGAGCTCAGAAAAGTGCCAGTTTAGGTTCATTCTAGAGAAAACGTTCCTGGTGCAGATGACGTCCAACAAATACGAGGCCATGTAGAAGGACAAGGTTTCTCCCTCTTTCGGTGTCTGGGCTTGTCGTATGAAAGTTCTCAGCTGTTTGGAGATGATGGCACCCCAATTGAAGTTTGTGCATGAAATGAATACAGTATAATCTAGAGGCATCCAAGCCTTTGAAAACCGGGAGCAATCTTTCTCCCCATGCAACCTGCAGAGAAGATCCATCAGGTATATGTATGGTTCCTTTAGATTGGCCGTTGGATACTAGTCGGAAGTCCGGTTTGTGATTTTTTTGTCTTCCCTCCATCACGACGCCATGATTTTGTTGGTGTCATGTGCTGCATAGAAACTTACAACGAAATCGATGCTCAACTTTTCTTCTGGCTCCCTGAGCTTGTAGTAACTCTAAACTTATGATGGAAAGAAAACCCTGACACACTTGCCGTTATCGTCATTAATCAAATATTTTTGTGCATCAGTGTGGTCAACGAGCCACTTTAGGAGCTCAATGCAAGGAAATACTGGAGTCCGACTTTCCACCATGTGCAGATACGCCCTACAGATATTTGGAAGGAAATCATCATCGACTCTTCTTGTATCAGGATCGCTGTGTGGGGTATACTCGAGGAGTTCTTCCTTCTTGATTTTCTTAAACAATTCTTCCCAGCGAGGGAATGTTGTTTTGGTCCCAATATTCGCCTTTGTGTATTCGAAGGCTGGGGGCTGGACGAAGACCTTCTTGGTGGCCGTCTTAATGACAGGCACTGGTTTTGGAGCGAATTATAATTGCCTTGCAACTGTTGGGGAGGAGCCCTCTCTCGTTTCTAGTTCTTGTAGCTTTGGCACTCTTGGGGATTTCTTGGTGGTGGGTTTCTTTTAAGGCATTGTTCATGCAATTTAAACGGTCTTTTAAACATGTGTACAAAGTAGCGTTGGGTGGAAACATATGAAATGAAGCCGAAAAAACACCATAAGACGATACATACCTATAATGCTTGCTACGATTGTTGTTTAATACTTACTGACCCTTGGAAGCCTTCTCGGGATTGTTAGCCTTGCTCTTCTGTGTGTTCTGAACTCCTTGCCGCGCAGAATAGGATCATACATAATGACTTAAAATAATATAATGGGAGAGATCCTATTAGTTGTATCAATCAGTTAATACGAGTAATGAATGTAATTTAAAACAATCTGCCGTTGGATCTCTGCAAATAAATTCTCACTGGTTGACGATGGAGGCACGGAGGGAGATGCATTGTATCAACAGGCTTAAACGGTCCCCTTTTGATTTGCGCATGAAAAAGTAGCTAATGCATGGTCCATGAATTAAATAACATTTTAAATGCGTTGTACCTAACCTATCTAAGGGCTAAAATGTCTCATCACGTCGCATCTCTCTGGTGTACAAATCGGGGGTCGGATATTATCCTAGTGTATATTTGCATTGATATACTCTCGATAAATACTTTTGACGCTGATTGTATCGGGGATCGATGATCGAAGAAAGTTTAAGTGCATAGCTTCTTGGTGGGTTATCATCTTTGTAATTTCCCGACATCGAAAATGTTTCAGGGGGTCCCCAATCAGTGATATTATTCCTTTACTAGTGCGACGCTTAATCTGTCGTTTTTCTGTCGAAGCCGCACAGATCGGTATTTGGCGATATCTTTAGTGGAGTTTATTCACGTGGACGAGAAAACCTCCTGCTGTCGACGCCGATGAAGATCGATGCTCGACTATTTGAAACTTATCAAGTGATTTTCGTCACTTTTAATGTTTCCGGATGCCGAATTTCCTAATCTTGTTGGGGAAAACTTTAGACTATCAATTTCTTCAGTAGTTTTTAAGTCCCTTTTAAAGTTAAGATGATTATTTATATTTTCAAGTAGAATTTAAACAATTACAATATGAAAACATAAAAGATAAGCACAGTCAATAGTTTTATACTGAAGTGGAAATAGACAGTGCAAAAGATCAAGTGGTACCCAAAAGGTAGAAATGGACATAGACTTTTTAGGGTGTGTTGAGTGCTCAACATATGGTTAAAAGGTAACCCCTTGAGGGAGCTACATGAAAGTATAAATAAGAGGCAAGGCTCTCTTATTTTATATCAAACTCGATAATATTGAATATATACAGGTGACTAAGGTAACCAAAGGATATTTAAGCCGAATTTCAGAGAGAAGGTGAAGTAAAGAAGGCCAAAACTCAAGGGAGGATAAATTCTTTTGATGATGCTTTCTAAGGTATGTTATTTACAGGTCATCTCACCATTTTCGCAATAAATTTTTTTCTAGAATGATTCAGACCATGAAATTGATAGGCCATTGAGAAAACATATCCAAGTAGATGTGGTACAAATTTCATCTTGTGGGTCGTTGTAGTTTTGGAGTTACACTCCGTGGAAAATAGGGTTTGTGGCTAGTCCTAAAAAATAGTCTAAAACAAGTGTTTTGGGTTAAAACGTCATAACTTATTCATAACAGATCCAAATTAAGTAAGAAAAAAATGTTTTGGTTAGAGTACATTTTGTAGTATTATGTGTAAAATTTTCAGATTCATACAACAAATATTCCGTGTGGGGCACACTCTACAAGTTCGCTCTCTAGAATAAACCAGAATTCAACAAGGTATGCCATTTTTTCTATAAATCATTTTTTTAGAGGTTTCATTAAGTGACACCTAAAGGAATTGCATAAAACACATTGAAGAACATTGTGTACTATTTTCAAATCTTTATTCATTACAGGTACATAGCTATGATTATTTCAAGTTAGGGTTGTTGACCAATCCAAAACTAGTCATGTGAGACTAAAGAAAAATTTGATGAAAATGCTAGTCTCTTGTTGTTAAAATTAATGAAGGTTTGTAAGTATGTGATCATATACACCAGGTATATTACATAGTTACAAATTGGATTTGGATGATGAAATTGATGAGGGATTTTGGTTGAGGTACATGTTTGGTACATGGTTGAGACAAGTAGTTGATGAGTTGACACATACATGAGGTGTATAGTTTATGATGTTGGTACATCTTGATGAGTCATAGTTGATGAATAGTTGATACATGATTGGTACATACTTGGCACATGGTTGGATGCACTTGTTTATGGTACATGTTGATTTCAGGTTGTTTGGTATAGGTTGGTGCATGGTTGATGCACTTGTTTATGGTACAGGTTGATTATAGGTTGAGGTACAGGTTGATGCATGGTTCAGGTTTATTAGTATAGGTTGTTTGGTGCATGTTTATTGGTACAGGTTTACAACACTATATCTCAAAGTGATAGTGTGATAGTGGTTCCATCATACTACTTATACGTCAGGGCGGTTAGACGGGGCAAGGACAGGTGGTTGTAGCCACCTTCCAGTTGTAGCCGAAGAACATAGGGGGTTGTAGTCTTCTTCTGGTTGTAGCCAGAGAATTGGGGAATTGGAGCTTCTCTCAAGTTGTATCCTGAGAAAATAGGGGTTTGGATCCTCCTTCCAGTTGTAGTTGGAAAACAAAGGAAGTTGGTGCTTCCAATGAATGTAATTCTTCAAGACATATAAGAAAAAACATTCTATGGTTTTCTTCCGCTTTGGGTTTCCACGTAAAACATTGGTGTACTGTGTATGTGTATGATTTTTCATTTTTTCATTGCTTATTTACTCTGCAGTTATTGGATGATAATGCTACATCGATATAACACTTGGATTGTATGGTTAAAAATGATTAAATTGCTCTATTACTGATTCACCCACCCTCTTAGTAATCCAACAATTGGTATCAGAGCAGGTTCCTTCAAAAATCAATTTAACCACTGAAAGGTAGATCATGGAGATAAACAACTTGTATAAAAATAGAATACCACAATTTGATGAACAAAAGTATGCATTTTGGAGCATAAGGATGAAGAGATATATACAGGCACAAGGATTTGAAATTTGAAAATCAATTGTAGATGGATACACAGTACCAACAGTTCCGCCAACAAATGACAAAGAAGTGAAACTCGGTCAGAATAATTCCAAAGCCACAAATGCACTTCTGAATGGTCTTGGTGAAACGATATTCACCAAAATTGCACATTGTAAATCTGCTAAAGAGATTTGGGACAAACATCGAAATATTTATGAAGGATATTCAAAATTCAAAGCAACAGAGATTCAAACTTACAGAGGTCAGTTCAAACAACTAAAGATGAAGGAATATAATAATATTGCAGTTTACTTCTTACGAGTCAATAAAACAATAAATGCAATCATGGTATTAGGAGAAGAAATTCAAGAATTTGTAATTGTTCAAAAGGTACTAAGATCTTTCCTATGAGATTTGACCCTAAGATATCAACACTAGAAGAAAGAGAAGATCTAAAATCAATAAGCGTGGATGAAATACATGGAATATTCATAGCATATGAAATGAGAACTGAACAGGAAAATCCATATGTAAAAGAAGCAGGCTTCAAATCATCCAAAAGATCAAAGCAAAAGGGAAAGCAACAAGAAAAAGAACATAGTAGCAATAGTGACGTCTCCGAAGATGATAAAGATGTGGCCAACTTTGTCAAAAGATTGAACAAGGGAACCGACAACAAGTATAGAGGTAAGATTCCTTTAATTTGTTTTAATTGTGATAGTATTGATCATTTTTCTAACAAATGTACTCATAAGAAAAAGAGAAATGATGAAGGTTACTCAAAAAACAAACAAACATATAAAGACAAAAGAACCACAAAGAAAGTTTTCAAGAAAAGATTATGCACCAAAGAAGACATCTCATCATCAGATTAAGATGAAGTCAGTGACAGTGAGACATAAAGAGTTCTATTCATGGCAGTAGAAGACTCCGAAGAAGAATATGAAGAAGTTGAAGAAGAAATTGAAGAGGCAGAAATTGACTACCAAGAGGAATTGTTTGGTGCCATAGAAGTTATCAAAAGAGAAAAGAGGAAAAACAAGAAGATACAAGTCGAATTAGACAAGAAAGAAAACACTAAGGAATTAGAACAAATGATCACAAATTTGAAGGTTCAAATTGAAGAAGATAAAATAATTGAAGAAGCACTCAAAGAACAACTAGAAGGAAGAGACAAGATCATTGAAAATTTGGAAGAAGAGATTGTCACATTAAGAAAGGACATTCAAATGAAAAATATGCAGAACAACTCAAAATTTTTGAATGACATTAGCAACAATCAAAGGCCTAATCATGACAATTCTAGACTTGGATACAATCAGATAGAAAAGGGATCAAGATCCAAAAAAACAGAACAAGAAACATATCCAAAAAGCTATGCAGAAACAATCAAAGGGGGTAGGAAGGTCTACATAGAAAATTACAGGGACACTCCTCCACCGAGAAGATTCAGATTTTAGAATCAACGAACGACATAAACAAATAGGTCTTAGGAAGAAGAAGGATTCATAAAAGTACCTCCTTTCATAAGATCTTCAACTCCTAGGTATCAAACTATAGTTTTGTTTTATGTTATGCATGTAATAATTTTGGACATAAAGATGTGAATTGCAGAGCTAACAACAAGAACACAAACAACTTTGAAAGTCATACACAAAAGGGTTATCCAAAAAAGGCCTAGTGAAACACTGAGAAGAAGTTACAACGGGTTTGAATCATTAAGCACTGAAGTTGAATGCTACAAGTGTAACAACTTTGGACACATGGCCAAAGATTGAAGAATGACAATCCCTCCTAGAGAACCACAACAAAACAATAACAATCACAGACAAGAACCTCAGAAAAGGACATGGATAAGAAAGCAAGATCAATACAATAATGAAGAATGCACACTCACTCTACAAGCTAAGTAGAAGAAATGTCCTTCGTATGTTGACAATGGTTGTTCAAAACACATGACAAGTGATAGAGACAAATTTCTTACATTAAGAAAGGAAATAGATGGATCAGTCTCCTTTGGAAATGATGAATCAACTAAAATCATTGGAAAAGGCACAGTCAGAATTGGGAACAAGAATACAAAAACATAAAATGTTCTACTAGTAGAAGATATGAAACATAATCTTCTAAGTGATTCAAATGTGTGACCAAGGTCATAAAGTTACTTTCGATTCAAAAAAGTGTGAGATAAGAAAAGAAGGTTCAGGAAAATTGATTGCTACAGCTGCGAGAACGTCAAACAACATATATGTGTTAAGTGAAATTGGAAATGAAAAGTGTTGTCTAGGAAAGGAATATGAAAGTTGGCTATGGCACAAAAGAATGGGTCACATAAATTTTGATAACCTTGTCAAAGTTAGCAAAAGAGAAGCAGTCAGAGAAATGCCCTAGATCACGAAACCAACCAACACTTTATGCAAGCATTGTCAACAAGGAAAGCAAACAAAGACAAGGTTCAAATCAAAAGAATATTCAACAACAAGACCACTGGAAATTGTGCATAATGATCTAGTTGGACTAACTACAACAAAGGGTTTAAAAGGTGAGAAATACTTTATGTTATTAGTTGATTATTATACAAGAATAGCTGCAATTTGTTTTCTCAAGAATAAGTCATAAGCTTTTGAAAACTTCAATATCTACAAGGAAATGGTTGAAAATGAAATGGATTCAAAAATCAAATTCTTGAGATCTGATAATGGAGGAGAGTTCACTTCAAAGGAATTTATGGACTACTGCAATAGTCATGGAATAAAAAAATAATTATCTGTTGCTATGACATCTCAATAGAATGGAGTTGTTGCAAGAAAGAACAAGACAATACAATAAATGGCTCGAACAATGCTAATGGATTCCAAATTGACATATATTTTTTGGACATAGGCAGTGCATACAATAATTCACATTCAAAACAAAGTAATGCTTAGAAACAACACTGACAAAATTCCCTACGAACTATGGAAAGAAAGACCAACAAATGTGAATCACTTCAGAGTTTTTGGAAGCAAATGCTACATCAAAAGAGAAGATGGAAGAATGAGAAAGTTTGACTCTCGTGTGGACAAAGGAGTACTTATTGGTTACTCACGTACAAGGAAAGTATACAAGTGTTACAACCTGAGATTGAAAAAAGTTGTGGAAAGCATCAACGTAACAATTGATGAAACAGATAGACAAGAATTAAAGGAAGAAGAAAATGAATCAATGGAACAACTTTATGAAGAAGAAACAAAAGATGAAAAAGAAGTAGAAGGGGAAGATGAAGAGGATCCGAAAGAAGAAGAAGAGCAAGTTCAACAAGTGCTTCCAAAGACACCTAACATACGAGTATAGAAGAATCATCCTTCAGATCAGATTATCGGAAATAAATATGCAGGAGTTGAGACTAGAAGAAGAATCTATTCACCAGAACAAATGCACCTAGCACTCTCATCTACGAATGGACCAACTTGTTTTGAAGAGGCCAGCAAGGATGAATTTTGGAATAAGGCCATGGATGAAGAATTGGATTAAATAGAGAAAAATGACACTTGGGAATTAGTTCCAATACCAAAGGATAAGAATGTGATCGGCACAAAATGGGTATACAAGAATAAATTGAATGAAGATGGACATGTTACAAGGAACAAATCTAGATTGGTATGTAAAGGATATGCACAGGTTGAAGGAATCGACTTTGAAGAGACATTTTCCCCAGTTGCCAGAATGGAAGAAATCCGATTGATTTTAGCTTATGCATGCTCCAAAAATATTAAAGTGTATCAGATGGACGTAAAATTATCTTTTCTGAATGGGGAACTTGAAGAAGAAGTCTACATTGAACAATCAGAAGGATTTCAGTTGTCAGAGAATGCAGATTATGTGTGTAAATTAAAGAAGGCCTTGTATGGTCTAAAGTAGGCTCCTATTGCATGGTACTCTAGATTGGATAAATATCTACAACATGCAGGGTTCAGAAAAGGAAGTGCATACATCAACCTTTACATCAAGGTAAATCAAGATAGTATTTTATTAATTGAAGTTTATGTTAATGATATTATTTTTGGTAGTGATGATGACATGTTAAACCAGAAATTTTCAAAGGATATGTAGAATGAATTTGAAATATCATTACTTGGAGAACTATCATACTTTCTAGGACTTCAGATACGTCAAATCAACCAATGAATTTTTATTTCTCAAACCAAGTATATTAGAGAAATGCTAAAGAGGTTCGGAATGGAAGATTGCAAACCAATTATCACTCCCATGCAAATCAATTGTAAGTTGAGCAAAGATGATGATTCAAAGTCTACAGATCCAAGGCAATACATGTCAATGATTGGTAGCTTACTATATGTGACAACATCTAGACTAGATGTAATGTAGACAGTTGGACAGGTGGCACGATTTCAAGCAGCACCAAAGGAATCACATGTATTAGCAGTGAAGAGGAATTTTAGATATCTCAAAGGAACATAAGAGTTTGGATTATAGTATCCAAAAGGAAATGATCTATCACTTATTGCCTAAACATATGCATATTGGGCAGGTTGTATTGATGACCGA
>ML791850.1:71785-151474 GCA_009831015.1 Picea engelmannii
AAATCAGATTTGGATGATGCAATTGATGAGGGATTTTGGTTGAGGTACATGTTGAGTACATGGTTGAGACAAGTAGTTGATGAGTTGGCACATACATGAGGTGTATAGTTGATGATGTTGGTACATATTGATGAGTCATAGTTTATGAGTAGTTTTCACATGATTGGTACATACTTGGTACATGGTTGGATGCACTTGTTTATGGTATAGTTTGATTACAGGTTGTTTGGTACAGGTTGGTGCATGGTTGATGCACTTGTTTATGGTATAGGTTGATTACAGGTTGAGGTACCGGTTGATGCATGGTTGATGCATGGTTCAGATTTATTGGTATAGGTTTACAACAGTATATCTGACAATGATAGTGTCACAGTGGTTCCATCATTCTAGTTCCACTTCAGGGAGTTTGGACGGGGCAAGGACAGGTGGTTGTACCCACCTTCCAGTTGTAGCTGGAGAATATAGGGGGTTGTAACCTCCATTTGGTTGTAGCCAGAGAATTGGGGAGTTGGAGCTTCCCTCAGGTTGTAGCCTGAGAAACTAGGAGGTTGGAGCTTCCTTCCAGTTGTAGCTAGAAAACAAAGGAAGTTGGTGCTTCCAATGAATGTAATTCTTCAAGACATATAAGAAAAACATTGCGTGGTTTTCTCCCTATTTGGGTTTCCACATAAAACACTGGTGTACTGTGTATGTGTGTGATTGTTTATTTCTTATTGCTCATTATTGAACAATAATTCTACATTGATATAACATTTGAAGAAAAAGGATTATAATTATGCTATTATTGATTCACCCCCCCTCTCAGTAGTCCAACACCCAAATCCCCAAAAAACATCGTTTAGGGCCTCAAAATGACCCCAGAAGTTTGGAACCCGAAAAACTACCGAAAAACTGCCAAGGTGGGTTTTTTTTTTTTTGAGCCAGTGGAATAGGTGGGTGGCCACCGATATCCACCTGGATCAATCCTCCATCCTTAGGAAGAAATGGTCTCCATTGCGTTGATTTCCCCCATCAGATGAAGAAATTTCTGCTGAATTTGGCCTCGGGTGAGCCACTTGCCTTGGTGCAGGAGCTGCCCTGCTTTGACGACTCGATAAAGATGGATCCTTTGTTGTCGAGTGCCCTTGATCTTTGTGTCCACAATATGATCACTGGATTCCTAATGCATGCAGTCATGCTTGATCTCTGTTGGTGTCAACTGCTCTGCTATCTCTGAGGTGTCCGATAATGGTGAGAAATATGGTCGAAGGAGAGCCACGTTCAAGACTGGATGCAGACCAAGGAAGGGGGGAATGTTGAAATCAAAAGCATTGTCACCCATAACCTTGGTTATGGTTTACGACCCATATCGAGGTGGGTAAAGCTTCCGATGGGGCCCCGTAAAGAATTCTTTCTGCAAATGCAACCAAACTTTGTCGCGCACCTGAAACTTATGTGGCACCCGAGTTGATCATGACGCTGCTTGTACTTGGCAATAGACTTTTGTAGAATATATTGAACCTGTTGGTGGATGTGCTGGATCCACTCAATGAACCAGGTGGCTTTGTTAGCTTCTGGTGGAGTAGGGGATGAGTCGGTTGAGGTGGTTTCTAGGGGTAGTGCAACATCCATGGGGACCAATGGTTGGAATCCCAACCCCACCTGAAAGGGGATGTGGCTAGTTGAGCAATGTAGGGCTCGGTTGTATCTATGCTGGACATAGGGAAGACTCTCATCCCATGTGTGAGAGTGTTTTGAATTGTACATGCATAGGATATTCAAGACCATCCAATTGACGACCTCAGTTTGGCCATATGTCTAGGGGTGGAAGGTAGTGGATTTGGTGAGATTGGTATCTAGCAGTGACCAGAGGCTCGACCAGAATGAGATGAGGAACCGTCTATCATGGTATGGGATAATGGTTTGTGGGATCCCAAAATGTACACATACTCGTTCAAAGAAGAGATTGGTAGGCTTCATTTGTGATGTTCTTCTTACAGGCGACTAGAATCGCCATCTTGGAAAAGCGATCAACAACCACAAAAACACAGTCATTTCCCCTCTTAGTGGATGAGAGGCTGGACATGTAGTCCATTGAGATGGATTCCCACGACCTTTTAGGAGTACACAGAGGGGTGTACATGCCCTGTTTCTTAGTGGTCAGTTTGACAATAGTGCAGGCGGTGCAGGACTTGATATACTTGCCGACATCCTATCAAAGCTTCAGCTAGTAGAAATGTTTTTGAAGCAGTGCCACTGTCTTTTCGATGACAAAGTGTCCTTCCACCCCACTGTAGTGAGATTCCCAAAATAGCTTCACACGTTCACTTGATGGAATGCAGAGATGGCCCAGATGACACAACAACCCATCCTGAAGATGGAAATTAGCGACCATTGAGTTGGCCCCCAACATTTGGTAGGTGGTGGAGAAGTTAGGGTCTGTCTCGTAGAGGTGGGGCCATCCAAAGGTCTCATGACCGCAAGAGTTTAGAACCGTGGTGAGTGCTGCGACTGGAGGTCGGCTGAGGTAGTCAACAACTCGATTGTTACTTCCTGTTTTATACTTGATGTTGAGGTGGAACTGCTATAAGTATGTTCACTTCTGATGGTGGTCATTTTGCAATTTTCCTTGGGTCAACATGAAATGTAGTGGCCTGTGATTAGTGTGGATGACTGTCTCCTTCCCAAGAATGTAATGTCTCAACTGACGGAAGGATTGCATAATGGAGTACATTTCTTTGTCATAAGTAGGGTAATTATGAACAACATTTGATAGTGTCTTACTATGATATGCCACATGGTGGCTGTGTTGAGTGAGGATGACACCCACAACATAGTCTGAAGCATATGTCTTGATCTCAAAGGGATGTTGCAGGTCTAGCAATGAAAGTACCGGGGATGAGAACACACGCTTCTTCAAGTCATTGAAGTCTTTTTGTTGGGACAGACCCCACAAAATATTTTCCTTACCTCCACCCCTGGTTACTTGGCTAAGGGCCCATGCGATATGAGAGAAACCCAGCATGAACCTGTGATAGAAATTGGCGATGCCCAAGAAGCTCCAAAGTTCAGTGAGGGTGGTTGGGGCTAGCCAGTCATGAATGACCTAGATCTTGGCTGGATCCACATGCACACCATGATGATCAACGATGTAGCCTAAGTATTGGACTCTATCCATGCCGAATGAACATTTTTCAAAGTTTTCATATAGTTTGTGTTGCCCCAGGGTGTGCAGAACCTGCTGAATATGTTGCATGTGTTCTGCCCAAGTATTACTGTAGATGAGTATGTCATCCAGGTACAACAATACAAAATTATTGGTGAAAGGTCATAGGATATTGTCCATCATCCTCATAAAAGTTGCTGGAGCATTTTTCAAACCAAAGGGGATGACCAACCATTCAAAAAGACCTTATTTTGACTTGAAGGCAGTCTTCCATACATCTGTCTGTTCTATTGGGACTTGGTGGTAGCCAGACTTCAGATCAATCTTACTGAAGTATTTGGCCCCCATGAGCTGATAAAGGAGGTCGTCAATTCAGGGAATTAGGTACCGATTTTGGACTGTGATTTTATTTAGGGTCCGATAATCAATGGAGATTCGTTAGGTCCCGTCTGTCTTCTACACCAACACAATTGGGCTCCCACAAGGTGATGAGATCGGATGGATGTGCCCCTTGTGGAGGAGTTCTTGGATCTACCTCTTGATCTCCTTGTTTTCTAATAGAGAGCAGCGATAGACTGGCCCATTAGGTAGCGATGCACTTGGGGTTAGATCAATGAGATGCTTGACCTGGCAGTGCATAGGTACCCCGGTAGAAGAGGAGAAGATATCTGAGTATTCTTCCATGACCTTATCCACTTGCTTCTATTGTGTGAAGAGATGGGCCACAAAGGCCTTGGATGTGGCTGCGATCATTCACTCACTCTAAGAGAGAATCATGAAGAAGACAAATTTCCTGATTTGAGAGATGAACTTCCTGCATTGCTTGGCAGAGATCAAGGAAATAACACTAGGAGGGAATGCCTCGGGTATACTGTACAATTTCGTGTTAAAAGTAATAATAACACTACGAGGCCTAGACTCATATTTAACATGGAATTCCCATAAATAAGGTTGGCCCAAAATAACATTACAAACTTCGAGAGGAGCAACATCACACAATACCTTGTCTTTGAAGGGCTTGATGCCGTATGACAATTGACACTGTTGGCTGACATGGAGATCGCTTCCTTGGCGGGGCCATCCAATGGTGTAGGGTTGTGGGTGCGGCATTATCGGCAGGGCCAACTTCTTGACAACCTCTGCTGAGATGAGGCTCTTCTAGCTATCGTTACCAACGATGAAGTGCAGTGGGGTGCCTTTTACCCACATATGTGAATGGAGGAGGCGATATCCTTCTTCTGGATTGTCTGGTTCACCGGGATGGAGCTTGGTGGTAGAAACGGTGGCACTGGGTTCCGCATAAATGATCCATCTTCCCCTTTCTGGTTCTGACTCATAGTCAAAACCCACATTAGATTCATAGGCTTTCACTTCGGCCACCAGCGACTGCTTTGAGCAACAATCAACAATGTTATGCCAAGGGCTCTTATGAAAGTTTCACCACTTCTCGGTATCTTTCTTTGTCTTTCCGGTGTCCTTCTCTGGTTTTGTCTTGGACTGGTTGTCCTGAGACTATCCATATTTTCTCTATCCTTTTTTCTATGGGTTGGGGCCGCCCTTTTCTGGCTTTTTCTGTGAGCGGTTCCTAGGCCCAAATTGTAGCATCTTTTGTTTGAGATTCTGCTCAATTTTGATGGCATATCAGTAGACCGCGCCCAAGGATGAGATGTATAGAAATTCCATTTTAGTCTAGATGTATCTATGCAGAGCACTGAGATACTTGAGCACTAGATGTCACTCTGAAACTTTGATACCCATCTTGGTGCGCAAGGTATGGAAGATATTTGTGAACTTTGGAACTGCTTGGTGTCTTTCTTACCATAGTGTGGTCCTCAAGCAACATTTTGAAAGGATTTCATGTCCTGTCATCTTTGTTTTCTCCTGCCATGAGAGGTCGCTTGTGTGTGCGAGAGGTTTTGTCCTCAAGAAAAACAAGCTTGAGACCCAATTCTTTGTACCCTGACCTCGTTGGGGAAATGCATTAAGATGACAAGGAGCTGACCGCTATGATACCACTAATATGGATTTTATGAGCATAATGAAATAAATACAAATTATTAAAATATTCTTCACACAAAATAACAGAGATACATAAAAACTAGTTTTCTATTCAATAAGGAAATAAGTTGAAATTGTAAAACGCAGCGAAAAACAAGCTTGCTGGAATGGTGGCGGCTTATCTATGAGAAGAGATGTGACGACTGTGCTCATTTGCAAGAATATGGTTACAATGAGGCTCTAAAGAACTTTTACAATAAACAGGAATGTCAAAAACCCTAGACATCCAAAAACCTAACCCTAGGAGATGAAGTGCCAAAAGTCACGTGGGCCCCGTTTGGGTAAGTTAGTACATCAAATTCCCGGCATCGTAAATTTTGCATATGATCTCCATTTAGGCACACAATATCCCATTGGAAAGGTATAAATGAGAAGAACAATTTTTGACTAGCCCAGGGTAATGCATTTGGTAGTCCCCTAGGTCCCAAATCCCCAAAAAACGTTGTTTAGGGCCTCAAAATGGCCCCGGAAGTTTGGAACCCAAAAAACTGCCAAAAAACTAGCAAGATTGAAAAATGTTTTTCAAGCCAGTGGACTAGGTGGGTGGCCACCGATATCCATCTGGATCAATCCTCCCTCCTTAGGAATAAATGGTCTCCATTGCATTGAGTTCCCCCATCAGATGAGAAAATTTCTATTGAATTTGGCCCTGGGTGAGCCACTTGCCTTGGTGCAGGAGCTACCCTTCTTTGACGAATCAATAAAGATGGATCCTTTGCTGTCGAGTGCCCTTGATATCTGTGTCCAAAATCTAATCAATGGATGCCTATTGCATGTAGTCAGGGTTGAGCTCTGTTGGTGTCAACTGCTCTGCTATCTCTGAGGTGTCCAATAATGGTGGGAAATATGGCCAAAGGAGAGCCATGTTGAAGACTGGATGTAGACAAAGGAAGGGGGGAATGTTGAGCTCAAAAGCATTGTCACCCACAGCCTTGGTGATGTTGTACGACCCATAAGAGAGTGGGCAAAGCTTCCGATGGGGTCCTGTAAGGTGTTCTTTATGCAAATGCAACCAAAATTTATTGCCAACCTGAAACTTATGTGGCACCCGATGTTGATCATGGCGCTGCTTGTACTTGGAATTAGACTTCTGTAGAATATCTTGAACCTGTTGGTGGATGTGCTGGATTCGCTCAATGAACCGGGTTTCTTTGTCATCTTCTGGTGGAGCAGGGGACAAGTCGGCCGAGGTGGTTGCCATGGATAGTGCAACATCCATGGGGCCCAATGGTTGGAATCCCAACCCCACCTGAAAGGGGTTGTGACCAACTAAGCTATGCAGGGCTTGGTTGTAGCTATGATGGACATAGGGAAGACTCTCATCCCATGTGCGAGGGTGTTTTGAATTGTACATGCACATGATATGTATGACCATCTGATTGACGACCTTAGTTTGGCCATCTGTCTAGGGGTGGAAGGAAGTGGATTTGGTGAGCTTGGTATCTAGTAGTGACCAGAGGCTCAACCAAAATGAGATGAGGAACCAATTGTAATGGTTTGAGATAATGGTTTTTGGGATCCCAAAATATACCCATACTCATTCAAAGAAGAGCTTGGCAGTGGCTTCTGCTGTGATGTTCTTCTTGTAGGCGACTAGAATCACTATCTTGGAAAAGCGATCAACAACCAAAAAAACACAGTCATTTCCCCTCTTGGTGGACGAGAGGCCCGACATGTAGTCCATTGATATGGATTCCCATGGCTTGTTAGGAGTAGGCAAATGGGTGTACATACCCTATTTCTTAGTGGTCGGTTTGGAAATAGCGTAGGCGGTGCAGGACCTGATATACTTGCCGACATCCTGTCTAAGTTTCGACCAGTAGAACTATTTCTATAACACTAGCACTATCTTTTTGACTCCAAAGTGTCTTTCCACCTGACTGTAGTGAGCTTCCCAAATCAACTTCACGCACTTGCTCGATGGAACACGGAGATGACCTAGACGACACAACAATCCGTCCTGAAGATGGAAATTAGTGACCAATGAGTAGGCGCCCAACATTTGGTAGGTGGTGGAGAAGTCAGGGTCTGTCTCGTAGAGGTGGGGCCATCTAGAGGTTTCATGACCACAAGAGTCTAGCATCGTGGTGAGTGTTACGATTGGAGGTCAGTTGAGGTAGTCAACAACTCAGTTGGTACTTCCTGTTTTATACTTGATGTTGAGGTGGAGTTGCTGTAAGTATGTTGACAACTTTTGATGGTGGTCATTCTGCAATTTTCCTTGGGTTTGCATGAACTGTAGTGGCTTGTGATTAATGTGGATGACTGTCTCCTTCCTAAGAATTTAATGTCTCCACTAGAAGAAAGATTGCACAATGGAGTACATTTCTTTGTCATAAGTAGGGTACTTACGGACAACATATGACAGTGTCTCACTATGATATGCCATGGGGTGGCCGTGTTGAGTGAGGACAATTCCCACAACATAGTCTGAAGCATCTGTCTCGATCTCAAAGGGATGTTGCAGGTCCGGTAATGAAGTACCGGGGATGAGCACAAAAACTTCTTCAAGTCATCGAAGGCTTGTTTTTGGGACATGCCCCACACAAATATTTCCTTACCTCCACCCCTGGTTACTTGGCTGAGGGACCATGCGATATGAGAGAAACCCAACACGAACCTGCGATAGAAATTGGCGAGGCCCAAGAAGCTCCAATGTTCAGTGAGTGTGGTTGGGGTTGGCCAGTCACGAATGGCTTGGATCTTGGCTGGATCCACATGCACACCATGCTGATATTTGGATCAGATCAATCTTACTGAAGTATTTCCCCCCCATGAGTTGATCAAGGAGGTCGTCGATTCGGGTTATCGGGTACTGGTTTTGGATTGTGATTTTATTCAGGGCCCGATAATCAATGAAGAGTTTCCAGGTTCCGTCTTTCTTTTGCACCAGCATGATTGGGCTCCCACAAGGCAATGAACTGGGACAAATGTGCCCCTTGTAGAGCAGTTCTTGGATATGCCTCTTGATCTCCTCGTTTTCTAACAGAGAGCGGCGGTATACTGGCCCATTGGGTAGCGGTGCATCTAGGGTCAGATCGATGGGATGATTGACCTGGAAGTGAAAAGGTACCTCGGTAGGAGAAAATAAGATATTTGAGTATTCTTCCATGACCTTATCCACTTGCTTCTGTTGTGTGGAGAGATCGGTCGTGGAGGCCTTGGATGTGGCTGTGATATTTTGCTCACTCTGAGAGTGAATCATGAAGAAGATAAATTTCCCAGTCTGAGAGATGACCTTCCTGAATTACTTGGCAGAGATCAAGGAAATAACACTAGGAGGGACTGCCTCAGGTATCATGTACAATTTCCTATTCAAAGTAATAATAACAATACGAGGCCTAGACTCATATACAACATGGAGTTTCCATAAATAAGGTTGTCCCAAAATAACATTACAAGCTTTGAGAGGAGCAACATCACACAATACCTTGTCTTTGAAGGGCTTGATGTCGTATGACAATCGACATTGTTGGCTGACACAAAAATCGCTTCCCATGCAGAGCCATCCAATGGTGTAGGGTTGAGGTTGCAACATTATTGGCAGGGCTAGACGCTTGAAAACCTCTGTTGAGATGAGGTTCTTCTGGCTACCACTATCAACGATGAATTGAAATGGTGTGCCTTTTACCCACATCTGTGAATGGAAAAGGCGCTCTCCTTATTCTAGCTTGTCTGGTTCACCAGGCTGGAGCTTGGTGGTAGCAACGGTGGCACTGGGTTCCACGCCAATGATCCATATTCCCCTTTTTGGTTCTCATGAAGAGTCAGAACCCACATCTGATTCAGAGGATTTCACTTCGACCACCAATGACTGCTTTGAGCGGCAGTCAACAGTGTTATGCCAAAGGCTCTTATGGAAGTCACACCACTTCCCAGTATCTTTCTTTGTCTTTCTAGTGTCCTTCTTTTCTTACGGCTTGGACTGGTTGTCCTGATACTTTCCATATTTTCTCTGTCCTTTGTTTTGTGGGTTGGGCTCGTCCTTTCTCGACTTTTGCTGTGAGGGGTTCTCAGGCCCAAATTGATGCGTCTTTTGTTTGAGCTTCTCCTCGATTTTGATGGCATATCGGTAGGCCATGCCCAAGGACGAGATGTCCAGAAATTACATTTCGGTATGGATATATCTATGAAGAGCACCATGATACTTGAGCACCAGATGTCACTCTTAATCTTTGATACCCAACTTGGTGCACAAGGTATGGAGGATATTTGTGAACTCTGACACTGCTTGGTTTCTTTCTTGCCACAGTGTGGTCCATTTGGTATACAAGTCATCATAACTTCCGATAGGGTAGTATTGTTCCTTAATAACATCCCTGAAGGATTCCTAGGTGGCCATGACTATAAATAATGAGAGTTCCCCTGTTTCCTTTTGCTCACAGAAAGTTTTCCACCAATATTTGACATGGGGAACGACTTTGAGATGCGCAAAAGTAATCTTTTCTCTATTCGAAAAGTTATGGATAGAAAAATACCCTTCTAGTAGATTCAACCACTTGTATACAACATCTGCGTCTATTTAACCTTCAAATATAGGAATATCAAAGTTGATTTGTACCTTGAATGGGGCAACGCCTCTGCTTGAGGAAGATGTGTCACTTGTTGGTAGTTGCCGAAGGATTTGCACAAAACTATCCATCATCTTGTTCCTCTGTTGCGTGAGAGATTCCTCAAGCAACATTTTGAAAGGATCTCACGTCCCGTCATATTTATTTTCTTCTTCCATGAGAGGTTTCTTAGGCATGCGAGAGCTTTTGTCCTCAAGAGAAACAAGCTCGAGACCCAATTCTATGTACCCTGACCTCGTTGAGGACATGCATTAAGACGACAAGGAGAAGACCGCTCTGATACCATTGATATGGATTTTATGAGAAGAACAAAATGAATGCAAATTATTAAAATATGCTTAACAAAAAATAACAGAGATACAGTAAAAATGGGCTTCTATTCAATAAGTAAATAAGATGAAACTGTAAAATGCAGCGGAAAACAAGCTTGTTGGAATGGTGGCAGCTTATCTCTGAGAAGAGATGTGACGACTCAACTCATTCACAAGAAGATGGTTACAATGAGGCTCTGAAGGCCTTTTACAATAAACAAGAATGTAAAAAACCCTAGACATCCAAAAACATAACCCTAGGAGATGAAGCGTCAAAAGTCATGTGGGCTCCGTTTGGGTAAGTTAGTACATCAACTTCCCAAGGTCGTAACTTTTGCATACGATATCCGTTTTAGGTGAACAATAGCCCATTGGAAAGGTATAAACGAGAAGAATAATTTTAGATTGGCCCAACATAGTGAATATATCGGTTCCTTGGGCCCCAAATCCCTAAAAAACGTCATTTAGGGCCTCAAAACGGCCCCGGAAGTTTGGAACCCGAAAAACTGCCGAAAAAATGCCAAGGTGAAAAACTATTTTTCGAGCCAGTGGAATAGGTGGGTGGCTACCGATATCCACCTAGATCAATCCTCCCTCCTTAGGAAGCAATGTATCCATTTCTTTGAGTTCCCCCATCAGATGAGAAATTTTTTGCTGAATTTGGCCCCGGGTGAGCCACTTGCCTTGGTGCAGGAGTTGCCATGATTTAACAACTCGATAAAGATGGATCCTTTGATGTCAAGTTCCATTGATCCATGTGTCCACAATATGATCATTGGATTCCTATTTCATGCAGTCAGGGTTGAAATCCGTTGGTGTCAACTGCTCTGCTATATCTGAGGTGTCCAATAATGGTGGGAAATATGGCCGAAGGAGAGCCATGTTGAAGACTGGATGCAGACCAAGGAAGGGGGGAATGTTGAGATCAAAAGCATTGTCACCCACATCCTTGGTGATGGTGTATGACCCATAATAGAGTGGGGGAAGCTTCCGATGGGGCCCTGTAAGGTGTTCTTTCTGCAAATGCAACCAAACTTTGTTGCCCACTTGAAACTTATGTGGCACCCGCTGTTGATCATGGCGCTGCTTGTACTTGGCATTAGAATTATGTAGAATATCCTGAACTTGTTTGGTGGATGTGATGGATCCTCTTAATGAACCAGGTGGCTTTGTCAGATATTGGTGGAGCAGGGGACGAGTTAGCCAAGTTGGTCGCCAGGGGTAGTGCAATATCCATGGGGCCCAATGGTTGGAATCCCAACTCCACCTGAAAGGGGTTGTGGCCAGTTGAGCTATGCAGGGCTCAGTTGTAACTATGATGGACATAGGGAAGACTCTCATCCCATGTGCGTGTGTGTGTTTAATTGTACATGCGTAGGATATGTACGACCATCCGATTGATGACCTTAGTTTGGCCATCTGTTTGGGGGTGGAAGGCAGTGGATTTGGTAATCTTGGTATCCAACAGTGACCAGAGGCTCGACCAAAATGAGTTGAGAATCAATTGTCACGGTATGAGATAATGGTTTGTGGGATCCCAAAACATACCCATACTCATTCAAAGAAAATCTTGGCAGTGGCTTTTGCTGTGATGTTCTTCTTGCAAGAGACTAGAATCACCATCTTGGAAAAGCAATCAACAACCACAAAAACATAGTCATTTCCCCTCTTGGTGGATGGGAGGCCCAACATGTAGTCCATTGAGATGGATTCCCATGGCCTGTTAGAAGTAGGCAGAGGGGTGGCCTTGTTTATTAGTGGTCGGTTTGGAAATAGCACAAGCGTTGCAGGACCTGATATACTTGCTGACATTCTGTCGAAGTTTCATCTAGTAGAAATGTTTCTGCAACACTGCCATTATCTTTTTGACGCCAAAGTGTCCTGCCACCCGATTGTAGTGAGATTCCTAAATAAGATGGAAATTAGTGACCATTGAGTTGGCGCCCAACATTTGGTAGGTGGTGGAGAAGTCATGGTTTGTCTCGTAGAGGTGGGGCCATCCAGAGGTATCGTGACTGCAAGAGTCTAGAACCGTGGTGAGTGTCACGACTGGAGGTCGACTGAGGCAATCAACAACTTGGTTGGTACTTCCTGTTTTATACTTGATGTTGAGGTGGAACTACTGTAAGTATGTTGACCACTTCCGATAGCCGTCATTCTATAATTTGCCTTGGGTCTGCATGAACTATAGTGGCTTGTGATTCGTGTGGATGACTGTCTCCTTCCAAAGAATGTAATGTCTCCACTGGTAGGAGGATTGAACAATGGAGTGCATTTGTTTGTCGTAAGTAGGGTACTTACAAACAACATCTGATAGTGTCTCACTATGATATGCCACAAGGTGGCTGTGTTGAGTGAGGAAGACACCCACAACATAGTCTGAAGCATCTGTCTCAATCTTAAAGGGATTTTGCAGGTCCGGTAATGAAAGTACCGGGGATGAACACAAACGCTTCTTCAAGTAATCGAAGGCTTATTGTTGGGACATGCCCCACACAAATTTTTCCTTACCTCCACCCCTGGTTACTTGGCTGAGGGCCCATGTGATATGAAAGAAAACCAACACAAACCTGTGATAGAAATTGGCGAGGCCCAAGAAGCTCCAAAGTTCTGTGAGTGTGGTTAGGTCTAGCCAGTCATGAATGACTTGGATATTGGCTGGATCCACATGCACACCATGATGATCAACGATGTAGCCTAAGTAATGGACCTTGTCCATGCCGAAGGATTATTTTTCCAAGTTTTCATATAGTTTGTGCTGCCTCAGGGTGTCCAGAACCTGTTGAATATGCTACAAGTGTTCCTCCCAAGTCTTGCTGTAGATGAGGATGTCATCTAGGTACACCACTACAAAATTATTGGTGAAAGGTCATAGGATATCATCCATCATCCTCATAAAAGTTGCTGGAGCATTTTCTAAACCAAAGTGCATGACCAACCAATCAAAAAGACCTTCTTTTGACTTGAAGGCAATATTCCATACATCTGTCTATTCTATTGGGACCTGGTGGTAGCCGGACTTCAGATCAATCTTATTGAAGTATTTTTCCCCCGTGAGTTGATCAAGGAGGTCGTCGATTCGGGGAATTCGATACCAGTTTTGAACTGTGATTTTATTCAGGGCCCGGTAATCAATGTAGAGTCACCAGGTCCTATATTTCTTCTGCACCAACATGATTGGGCTCCCACAAGGTGATGATCTGGGATAGATGTGCCCCTTGTGGAGCAGTTCTTGGATCTACCTCTTGATCTCCTCAATTTCTAACAGAGAGCGACGGTAGACTAGCTCATTGGGTAGCGGTGCACCTGGGGTCATATCGATGGGATGCTTGACCTGACAGTGCAGAGGTACCTCGATAGGAGAGGAGAAGAAATCTGAGCATTCGTCCATGAACTTATCCACTTGCTTCAATTTTGTGGAGAGATCGACCGAGGAGGCCCTGGATGTGGCTACGATCTTTTGCTCACTTTGAGAGAGAATTATGAAGAAGACAAATTTCCCGGTCTTAGAGATGACCTTCCTGCATTGCTTGGCAGAGATCAAGGAAATACCACTAGGAGGGACTGCATCAGGTATCCTGTACAATTTCCTGTTCAAAGTAATAATAACACTACGAGGCCTAGACTCATATACAACATGAAGTTTCCATAAATAAGGCTGTCCCAAAAGAACATTAAAAACTTCGAGAGGAACAACATCACAAAATACCTCATCTTTGAAGGGCTTGATGCCGTACGATAGTCGACATTGTTGGCTGACACAGAGATCGCTTCCTTGGCAGAGCCATCCAATGGTGTAGGGTTGTGGGTGTGCCGTTGTCAGCAGGGCCAGCCGCTTGAAAACCTCTACTGAGGTGAGGTTATTATGGATACCTCTAACAATGATGAAGTGTAACGGGGTGCCTTTTACCCACATCTATGAATGAAAGAGGCGCTCTCCTTCTTCTGGATCATTCAGTTCACCAGGCTGGAGCTTGGTGGTAGAAACGATGGCACTGGGTTTCGCATCAATGATACATCTTCCCCTTTCTGGTTCTAAATCAAAGTCAGAACCCACATATGATTAAGAGGCTTTCACTTCGGCTACCAATGACTGCTTTGAGCGATAGTCATCAGTGTTATGCCAAGGGCTCTTATGGAAGTCGCACCACTTCCCGATATCTTTCTCTGTTTTTCCAGTGTGCTTCTTTACTTGCAGCCTGGACTGGTTATCCTGATACTTTCCATATTTTCTCTATCCTTTGTTTTGTGGGTTGGGGCCTCCCTTTCCTGGCTTTTGCTGTGAGGGGTTCTCAGGCCCAAATTGCCGCATCTTTTGTTTTAGCTTTTGCTCGATTTTGACGGCATATCGGTAGGTCGCACGCAAGGATGAGATGTCCAAAAATTCCATTTCAGTTTGGATGTATCTATGCAGAGAACCACGATACTTGAACACCAGATGTTGCTCTGAATCTTTGATACCTATCTTGGTGCACACGGTATGGAAGATATTTGTGAACTTTGGCATTGCTTTGTCTCTTTCTTTCCGCAGTGTGGTCCATTTGGTATACAAGTCGTCATAACTTTCGACAGGGTAGTATTTTTCCTTAATAGCATCCCTGAAGGATTCCCAGGTGGACGTGACTATAAATAATGAGGGTCCTCTGTTTCCTTTTGCTCACAAAAAGTTTCCCACCAATCTTCGACATGGGAAACGGATTTGAGAAGCACAAAAGTAATCTTTTCTCTATTTGAAAAGTTATGGACAAAAAAATACCCTTCTAGTAGATTCAACCACTTGTCTTCAACATCTGCGTCTATATGACCTTCAAAATAGGAATATCAAAGTTGATTTGTACCTTGAATGGGGCGGCGCCTCCGCTTGAGAAAGATGTGTCACCTGTTGGTAGTCGCCGAAGGATTTGCGTGAAACTATCCATCATCTCGTTCTTCTGTTGCATGAGGGATTCCTCAAGCAACATTTTGAAAGGATCTCATGTCTCGTCATCTTTCTTTTCTCCTATCATGAGAGGTCTCTTGGGCATGTGAGAGATTTTTTCCTCAAGAGAAACAACCTTGAGACCCAATTCTTTGTACCCTGACCTTGTTGGGGACATGCATTAAGATGACAAGGAGCAGACCGCTCTGATACCACTGATCCAAATTTTATGAGCAGAACGAAATGAATACAGATTATTAAAATATGCTTAACAAAAAATAATAGAGATACAATAAAACTGGTTTTCTATTCAATAAGGAAATAAGCTAAAACTATAAAATGCAGTGGAAAACAAGCTTGCTGGAATGGTGGCGCCTTATCTCTGAGAATAGATGTGACGACTGCGCTCATTCGCAAGAACATGGTTAAAATGAGGCTCTGAAGGCCTTTTACAATAAACAAGAATGTCAAAAAACCTAGACATTCAAAAACCTAACCCTAGGAGATGAAGCGCCAAAAGTCATGTGGGCCATGTTTGGATAAGTTAGTACATCAACTTCCCGAGGTCGTAAATTTTGCATACGATCTATGTTTTAGGCACACAATAACCCGTTGGAAAGGTCTAAGTGAGAAGAACAATTTTTAACTAGCCAAGAGTAGTGGCTATGTCATCCCTTTGGGACACAAATCCCCAAAAAAGGTCGTTTAGGGCCTTAAAACGACCCCAAAAGTTTGGAACCCGAAAAACTGCTGAAAAACTACCAAGGTGGAAAATTGTTTTTCGAGCCAGTGGAATAGGTGGGTGGCCACCGATATCCACCTGGATCATCCCTAGAGTCCCTAGTAGAGACATTCTTGTCTGACCAAGCACTCTGGTGCCTTGGAGGGAAGAGGGAAGGCCTGGGGAAATATGAGCAATGAAGGGAGATCCCCTTCCTTGGGTTATGATGGTCTTAGGGAAGGCAACTGGGTGTATTGGGATAACTATAGGAAGACTAGCCTCTGTGGGAAGTGTTGGACGGTGAGGGACACCTTCTTTTGTGGATTCATAGCCCCAACTCGGGGGTGATCTATTGCTGAGATATGAAGCAAAACATCTATGGTTGGGAGGAACATTCCTCCCCTACAGTCGGTTGCATATTTATTGCTTAAAGATAAGTGCTAATCTACGTGTTTATTTCATATTCATATATTTAATTAGGTGAGTGCACAAAGTTGGTGGATGATAAAGTGGCAATGGGCTGAGCAGGAACACACACTCGCAGGAACGAGTGCGTGTTTTTATGAACGTGCACAAATTCCCGATGTGAGAGATTCGGTAAACCCTGAACCTCCACTCAACAAGCCATGTAGGAATGTTACCAAGAATGCATGCACGGTCGCGTACGTGTTGTTGAAAAACACGTGTACAAGAACACATGCACATTTCTAACAAAAACTTAAATAAAAATAATGCACACGTGCTTTAGGAATGCACATGAATTTCTAAAGCACACGCATGTTATTAGGAACATGAAAGCACATGCATTCCTGTTAACATGAAAGGTTTACTATTTTTAATCTATTTTTGTCTTGACATATATCAAAATCCTAGAATATATACCTCTCTTATTTATGCTATAATTTTTTGTCGGCTTAACCATTTCTTGAATGAGTTATATGAGGCACTAGAGGAGACTGATATCTATGATCTAAAAAAAATAATTGATCATGTTAAGACTTTCTTATCCTGCACGAACAAAAGACATTGTAATTTCATGGATATGTTGACTTTGATAATTTAAAAAAAAATAAAATTAATATCATAAATTTCCAAAAAATACTTGGCATAAGAAAAACGGGTTCTCTACAAGTATACAAGTTTTTGGAACAAAATTCCATCGTTAAGGTACTCAATACCTGCACGAACAAAAACATATACCTTATATATTTGGAAAGCTAGTTCAATTTCCTATGTTTCATCTTCTTACACCATATTCAAATTCATTGTAAAAGTACCTTGAATAATCCATCCAAGTTAAAAGATTGTTGTTTTTCCAGGTTTGCATTGCCCTAATGTGTCATGAGAGACCATCATTAGCTTGCACTCACCCAATTATTGTGTAAGAAAACTTTGAGTTCAGTGTTTTATATGTTGTTATGAATAGTTTCTTAGTTTCTATTCTTTCTTTTTACAAGTGTCGTTAGATGCATGATTGATAGGCATGTTGCACCGTATTTCCATTTACCTTTGGTATCAGAGAATATTTTTTTTGGAAGTGCACCTCAGAGAGGGTTCTGGGTGTGTTACAGTGACGTATCAGAGCTACAACATAGTGTTTATGAGGTAACATGCCTTGGTTGGGGTCGGGGTATGTTACACATTATTTCTATATTTGCATATTGAAGGTCAACATCTTGGGAATCAAACTAATTACCGGGACATTACAACCAATGCAAATAATACATCCCCGAGTGATAAAGAAATGAGTCCTACAAAAAGCTCAGAAAATGAAATTAGCCCAATTGATGAATAGTGAATTTAAATAAATGTTAAATTTTTTGTATTTTATAATGTTTTTCAAAGAAGAAATTGTATATTAATTATGTAAAGCTCTGATATTTTCTTTATCGCATTCCTATTGTCCCATTTTGTATGATGGGGTTACCAAATATAATAAGAATTATATTAGATTAAGGTACTATCCATTAATGTGATGGGGTTTCTTATTAATAAATAATAAGATGGGGTCTTTTATTCTATTGTGATGTTTTTCTAACGTGATATGTTAAATATATGCATGTTTTGCAACATTGGAATTAAAAAATATTTGATGTTAGATGCGTTGTAATAAATTTTATTCATTTGATTATATAATATAATAAATTTATGCAATGATTAAATAAAAAAATAATTAAAATATAAAAAATTAATATTATTAAAATAATTATTTAAGTTTTGGATATTCATTGACATTTTGTAAGATTTTAAAATATAAAAGTTGCATTTGCATTTATGCTCTTATTTCTAGTGTAAGCATCGTCGCTCTTGTCGACATTGTACGCATCGATAATATTGTTACCATTGCATGCACCTGTGCTCTTGTTGCTACTGTATACACCCATGCTCGATACTGTATGCACCAATGCTTGTACCTAAATAATGCATCGATGCACTCTGCAACAAACTGCACTAGTTCACTTTATATTGATTGTGGGAACTAGTGCATCATATGTTTAGAGATGCACCATGTGCTTTATATTCCTTTTCACATCAGGGCTTCATACTATAATGTGTGCATCAATGCAACTATGGTGAATACTAACATCAATACAACTTAGTAGACTGCCACTAAATGGGTGTAATGCACATGAATTTATAACACATTGATGCACTTGAATATACACTACATACATGTGTACTCCTATCATGCACTCGTTGTACGCATGGAGGAAAAATAACATCCATCCACTGAGAATTTCTAGTCATAAGTAACTTCCACAAAAACCTTTGCAATTATTAGTGGAAGTTTTTGCAAATGGTTTTTTGAGAATTATGCCCAATCTTATAACATTAAAAATCTCTACTAAAACCTATTTCCCTTGTTATGCTAAATCTCAAATAACTAAACCTTGTTGCGGAATTTAAAACATTTTGAATGACATAAATGACACTATCCCTTTATTTCTTTTGAGAGGGTCTCATTTGTAATAGATTGAGTTAAAAAAGAGAATGACCTTGAAAGGGGCCACAACACAAAATTGTATAACTCATCTTAAATTAAAATATATATTTTTTAAAAACAAAAATAAGTTCATAGTGAGATTAAATAATTCATTTAAAAAAGACGATATTTTTATTTAATTACATAATAAATATCATCACCGACTATTTCTTTAAACCTTCCATCATAAAATGTATTAGACATGAATTGACACAAAAAAGCACCCTTCTTAAACCTTCTTTCATAAGATCTATTAGACATGAATTAGCACATAGAGAAAAAATAAAAGAAAAATAAAAAAACAGATGTGCAAACCTTTCTCATGACAACTCAATAAGTAGGGAATTGATCACTAAGATTTGTTGACAAGTTGTTGTCACCAAGAGAACATGTAGAAATTAAAATGTGAGAACAAAACATTTTGTCACCGACCCCTAAAAACACATGTTCTTAACGAAAGAAACAATATGAATGCTAGATAAGTATACTTGTTACAATAACATGTTGAGTGGGTTATAAGAGACGAGATGACTAGACATTGAGTTGTTATTTGGGTTTTAAAAAATGAGACGACTAAACATTGAGTTAAAAGTATTAGGTTACATAATTAGGATATGTTATAAAAGTTTTGTTTTTTTAAGTGTGTATATTTGATATTTTGTGTGTATTATGAGATGGAGGAGTTTATAGGAATTTTTGTTGTTGTGTAGGTATAATTTTACTCAATAACTAGGATATGTTATAAAAGTTTTGTTTTTTTAAAGTGTGTATATTTGATATTGGCTTTTTTAAATTGTGTATATTTGATATTTTGTGTGTATTATGAGATGGAGGAGTTTATAGGAATTTTTGTTGTTGTGTAGACATAATTTGACTCCATAGCTTGGCAAAGTAGTGAGATTTTTTGGTATGTGACATGTTAGATTAACTTAATGCTTTTGAAATTTTCATAATAAGGATTTTGTATGAGAAAAACAAAACATAAATTTTCAAACAATTATTATATATATTATTAAATAAAAAAATTAATATTCATTTTATTTTATTTTTTTGGTTTTTTTTGGAAGTCTTGCAATAATTTGAAATATTTAATCAGTCTTGTAATAACTTGAAATATTTAATTATTATAGATTTATTTTAATTCTGGTTCTACACTTTAGAGAGATCAAATCTTCATATAAACAATTTTTTTTTTAAATTATTTAATTTTTTTATTATTATTATTTAAAAATAACACGTGTAAATTCCATATTAAATTTAAGTACGGAATTACACATCTATCTAATATCTAACAAGGTATGTATGGCAACTTAGTCCCTGCTAAGTAAATTTGGAAATAAAAATGATAATTAACACCTTATAATTATTCATGATGATTACTTTGAAACATGAATAATATGCTAACAAATGAGCTAGTTTCATAATCTTAAAAGAAATCAGTTTCTTAAAAGAATTAGACATAGACTCACAAGGGATGGAGAAAGCCTTATTGCTCCATGATGACACATAGTTTATAGATTTGTCATAACTGGTGGACAAAATATCTTACCATGATTTTGCTTTAATGTAGTTGCCATATAGTTTTGGGATAAACTTGAATTTCCTTCTAGTTAAACTAAGAAAGCCAAATAAAAATATTATTTAAAAAAAAATAAAAATAAAAATAAACATTTCACATTTTATAATATATATTTTAATATATATAATATTTTACTATCTTAACATATATATATTATAAAATATAATATACATTTTAATATATAATATATTATAATATTTTATGTGTTAACATTTATATATTATATATACTATATACTGTAATTTATATTATAATATATATTTTAATACATATAATATTTTATTCTTAAAAATAGATTATTATTATTATTATTATTATTATTATTATTATTATTATTATGTGCTATATATGTTGTACAACCAATTAGAATTGTTGTTATTGATTATGCAATTAATTTTAAATATTAAAATAAGTGAAAGCAACAATAAGACTTGAAATCCCCAGATGGGGTGCCACGTCGAGGAGGAAGGACACGTGTGACCGAGCTCGGTAGAGCCATAATTAATGGCCATTGACTCCCATCTCCTCACCATTAAGATGGGAGTGAGTCCAAGCAGCCTACACCAGTGAACGAAGCCTCTCACGCGAGTGAAGAGGATGACAGATCAGCGCACTAAGAACATAGCCTTAATGGCCATGGCTGTCACGGTCACCTTCGTCCTTATCAGTCGCCCCGAGAGATATGCGCTGCATTTGGAAATTGAAAGGCCGAAGGCTGAACCTTCAAAGGGTTGGAGCAGGGATGCTCATCTAGTCGGCATTTCGGTTATAGCTCTGCTTCTCCACATGCCGAGAGCAAGGGGCCGACCTCGCAAAGGCGCGACGTGGTATGCAGCTGACTCTCGAAGGAAGCGACTGAAGAAGTTCGAAAAAGCGCTGGTGTTAGCATACACTCGAAGAACCAGGAAGCCTGGGAGAACCAGAACGCCTCCCATGGAGTATGTGGAGGAGATTGTCCCGGACAAACCCATCCAGGTGGCTCCAGAACATCTCCTCTTCACCATCTCAGATAATTGGGATGTTCACACTTGTTTCGTGAACACTGCCATGCCTCAGGATCCAGGAATGACACAGAGTCGCCAGGAAGATGACCCAACAGAGGTATACACAACCTGCTATGTTGAGGAAGAATTATCGAGCAACAACGACGAAAAGGAAAATTCAAGAAGCAACGAACTTCCAGGGGAAGCGACATAGCAGGATAGGTCGCAAGTACAACAAGGCGACATCGCAAATGAAGACAAGGAGAAGGTTGATCCACAGGACCAGCCTGCATTCCTCCACCCGGAGCATCTGAAATTGATTTTTGAAACATGCAGCATGGTGGAAGACCAAATCCACTAGGCCATTCGAATCAGTCAATGCCTTGAAATGATGTACGTAGCTTGCTCCAGCACGTCTCCAAGTCGACAATGCCCTACGTGCGCTTAGGCCTATGCGATTCCAGTCGAAATGGGAAAGAACGACAAAGACGACAAGTACACCGGGTAAAAGGATTTGTCAATGATTATAGTTAGAAATTCTCTTTTGTTTCAAACTAGAGCTTTAGCTCAGTTAGATTATAGTTATGTTGCCAGTAGTAAATTATGGAGCAGACTTAAACTAATGGCGGCCATGTGTCCTGGTTTCCTTCGGGCAGGGCAGATGGTAGCTTGGTTATCTTGGTTTCCTTTTTAGGCGGGACAGCGGGCGCTGCAAACGATTGTGTAAACCTGCAACTTTAATATAACAAGATCCTCCTTTTTACTTAAAAAAAAAAAAAACAATAAGACTTGAAATATATTAACCAATTAGAAATGAGAAAAATAAATATTTTTACTATATAAAAAAATATATATTTATTTTATTAAGTTAAACATTACATTTTACAAACAAATTTAAAATATAAAACTAATTAATATCAAATCAATAACAAACTCATTACTATAATACTGATTTGAGAGGTAATAAATTGTGATGTAAAATGCTCCTCTCAATAGCAATAATTAAATATATTTTTATAATTTTATGGAGTCCATCGAACGTGCTAACGACGTGATGAAAACGCAGATTATGTTTTGTTACAGTGAATTTGGCCTTTCTTTTTGTGGATTTTAGCGAGGGTTCCTTTCAGCCAAAAGGCTTCTGGTTACCACAGTCAAGATTTTGGCCAGGGTCGACATTCAACAACTGGCAATATCTCAGGTAAAATCCGATGCGATCCGCCACGCTGGTATTGTTCCCTTTGCCGCACTCGAGGCCGCCATTGATGATGTTTGTGACAAGGCCAAAGCCGGGCAATCTGTTTGCCTGCAGATCCGCGGAGCTGGGAACGTATTTCCCAACCATGACGTCATGACAGGAGGGTTTGGGAGGCTGAGTAGTCGTCCAAAACCAGAATGCAGTTTTGAAAGCAATCACCGGCTTCTTCACCACAATCTCTGGACGATGGAGCCCGTCGAATCCTATGGCCTTTCCAGCAGGCCCATAGTTGTAGTTCCTGCACCAAATTTTTTTGTAAGAGAAGATTTATTGTGGCAGAGACCATTCCAAAACTCTGAGACATGGGAGGGATTAAATGTAACAAGTAAGTATACTTATCTAACAATTAATCATTATTTTAATAGGACACATCACTTCTTTGTGATTGTACCAAAAATTATAATTAGGCGAAAGGGGTACACCTATTGACAATGGGCACAATTAATGATCTTTTAATCATAAATTTCAATCTTAGGGTTGGAAATTGAAGATGCTGGCATATTTTTAGTCGTCCTCTTTAATCAATGGATGAGATTTTGATAAATTAACTTTAGCTCATTTATAAAGACATAGGTATATGTGATTACTTTTTCACATTTACTAAATAAGATTAAAAAATTACTTACTCACCACCAGATTTTCACGTTCAGTGATTAAAAGATAATATGTTAACCTGGCCACGATAGGTATGGCCGCATGGACGTTGGATGCCAATTAAAAAGTTTTACGCACAATCATTTTTTAATCAGTACATATGTTTTTGACCGCGTAGATGTGAAGTGAAGCGTTTCAACCTCCAATATCCCCTCCAGCGCACGTTTGAAGTATTGGCCACTATTTCCATGAAGAATATGATACGATTGCAAGTGCGCATCAACAAAGGAGCGAGTGCGCATCAAGAAACGCGAACTCCCTCCCCGTACACCTTCGTGCCCCGCCGTTGAAAACCGGGTATTTGAATTCCGATTCTGCCTTCCCCACAATCCCTTCCGTCATCCACCTCTCCGGCTTGAATTCCCCGTAATCCTCCCCCCAGAGGCTCTGCAATCTGCCCGCAGAGTAGATGAAATACAAGACGATGGATCCCTTCTCCAATTTTCCGAGCCTTGGGGATCCGACGCTCAACTCCTATGCGCAGGTACCTCAACGTTTTGATCAGAAGATTTTTCATTGTAGTAGGGATACCTGAAGATTATTAATATATACCGCTATCTTTTGGCGTTTTCAGCAGCGAGTTAGCGGCTGTGCTAGTATATCAGAATCTAAATTTTAAATAATTCTGCCCTGATCTAAATTACTTACCAGGATAGTTGAATAGGCCCACGACCATGATACGACTTGCCAGCTAAACATGGCCATTTCTTAACAGTGTTGTCGCAATAGGTGTTTTGTGGATTAATTTCCTCCTTGAAGCACAATCCCCACGCATAAGGACCATCTGGTGCAGTGGCCCACCCACCTGCAAATTATTAGGACAAAGGTTATAAGAGAAGAGGAAAGGTAGCACAGGCCAGCATATTCATTTTACAACCAATGGAACACCATTCTGCAGTTTAATCTAACCCAGATTAATCTAGTGCAATTGTAGATTAGGGTCACTGGAGGGATTAGCCAACTTTGTGTCTGATCTTCCATAACCTAAATCTACAATCAATCAAGTTAAGGATGACCCTAATCAACATATAATAACATTAAAAACCAGTTTGTAAGATTAATAAAAAAATCCATATACAACATTGCAATATATATACTCAGATTAAGGATAGCCCTCATCAACATATCATAGTATGTTGATAACCCCAAAAAACAGTTTGCAGGATATGCAACATTGCAACGTATATACCTGTGGTTTCATGTGAAATCTGGGCCAGAAAAGCCGCGATCTCTCTCCTGCGAGTGCTCAAATCTCCCGTGCTGCCTAAATCCCGGTACGATCTCGCTGCTTCGACGAAGGATTTGTATGTGTAAAAACCGCGAGCAGGGCAGGCAGTGTTGTTGCGGTGGAGGAAAATGCGTTCAAACAAGTTCTCGGATATTATCGATTCCACGCCACAGCCGAATAGTTTTGTGGCTGTTATAGAAGCAGTGGAGATTAACAAGAGGACTGTTATCGACGTCCATACCGTTACAAAGAAATGGGATTTCGCCATTACGAACGACTGAGTATGTTTTGAGGATCGATCCGTTTTATAAAGTAATGGCAGTGTTATCCATCTGCATTTGCCTGCCTGTTTTGAAGTGCGACTTACGGATATGACCTCACTTGATCTTCGGGAAATCGTGTTCTCTAAGGTTTGTCAGCGACTTACGGATATGACCTGACTTGTTCAATTCTTGTTCGGGAATGCATCTAGTCTCTAATTTTTTATGGAAGATTGAAAACCTGCACTTAAGCTTCCTTGATAGCTCCTAGCTTGGGAAGGGAAACTTTTACTCTAACCCTTGTTCAATACCTCCAAACCTCATGCACCCTTGCTCCTACTCTTTATAGTTGACCCTTTATATTTTCTATCAACTGTAAACATCATTCAATGATGATCGCTAATGAAGGGTTTGGCCCCGGATCCAACAAGCGTGGTTTCAACAAAGGTTCTTTCTCCTCTGTCAAACATTCCCCTTCCCAACAGGTACCCCAACACATCACTAGAGCCGAATCTAAAGCCATGAGAGTTGTTGTAGATTCTCTACAAAAACCATAGCCGATGTTGCCCATATGGAGTAGGCAACCAAACAAAGAAGAAGAAACTTTCCAAGGGCCCACTGGAGGCATAATTTAAGGAGTGGGTGTTAGTCACTGGATTCTCTAGAACAAGGCACACCATAATTTTCAATCTCATCAAGCTCTAGTGGCTAAACATGTCCTTCATTACTCAGGTAGTGGAGGAGAAAGGCACCCAACAACAGATCATTCTGCATAAGTTGATTGTGTTGGGAAATAAATTTGATGCCATGTGTAGAGAGATTTACAATATTGAGATCATAATCAATGCCCATATGGAGGCTCAGGATAACTCAGTGGAAGAAGCTCACCAAGTCCCAACATTTGTAGGTATTCCTTCAAATCCAATTTTTCTAGATGATGACACTCAGATGCAAATGGACATGCATTACTAGCAGAATTAAGGACCTAGTCCACAAGGTTAGCCACCCATGTTTATCTTTGTTAGAAGCATAGAGGGGCACTAATAACCCTCTTAGACACATGCTATATGTTTTGTTTTCTCTTAGTTCAGACTAAGTATAGGTTCTTAGATACTCTAAAAAGGTATTAGCAATTTTTTAAAGAAAAATAATAACTTTTTTGAATGATTATGGTTGTAGTTTCCCATATGTCAAGCCACATGAACTCCTCTTTATATTTTATTTTATGACATATTGATACTAATAATAGCCAACTTAAAAAAAAATATTAATATTTTAAATAAGATTTTTTTTTTTTTTTTTTAAATTTAGAAGAAATTTAGGTTAGTTGTAATTAATTTAATTTTTTATAACTCAATTCATAATTTATGAAGATATAAATATACAAAAAATTAATTTTTATTATTATTGAAATATTTGTATTTCAATTTTAATCTTAAATTTGATTTTCATATAATAATAATAATATATTTTTAATAATATTTTCGAAATATATAAGATTAAAAAACCATATTTTATTTTAAAAAAAACTTTAATATTTAATTGAAAACTACTAAAATTGAAAACCACTAACCAATTAAATAATAGGTTAAATAATATGAGAATTTTTTTTATATGATATATATGAAAAGTGAAAAACTAAAACAAAAGTAAACGAGTTTAGAGTTTATGTTCAAGCCTATGAAGAAAAGGTACATAGACAACAATCTTATCTCCATCTCCGCATGGCTTATTCCATTTAATAAGGAAAATTAATATAATAATCATTTATTCATTCCCTTTCTTTCTCCCCGGGAATCATTTTATAAGGAAAATTAATATAATAATCATTTATTCACTCTCTTTCTTTCTCTCCCGAGAATCATTTTATAAAGAAAATTAATATAATAATTATTTATTCACTCCCTTTTTTTTTCCCGGGAATATAACAAATTGCATCATGATCACGGTCAATCAAGTAGAATACAATAGTCCCTTGAGTGATGGGACTATGATGCCTCATCCCTCCTTGTTTTTCCTTTGGAGAAACCTAGTTTTTTCTAAGAAGAAAATTTTCTCAAATTTATATAATGTATAAATTTATTTACAATGCATATAACATGCTGTTGATAATCATGGACAATGCTGGTCTTAAATAACTGACTGTTACATATATATCCGGTGCGTCAGCAAACTAGAAGAGCCGTTGGGTCTATGCCCGCTCTGGCGAGGGGAGAAAGCTTGACTGTGTAGAGAATACAGTCATATAAATGCACACAAATGAGATCTGAAGAAAGGGCAGCTATGATTCAAAAAGATTAAAAGTAATGATAGGGCTCTCAATTCCATTGTCACAATGATAAACCGAGAGATGCCCAGCCACCTCATTTAGAGCCCTTTTGGATAAAGCATCCGCCTCAGTATTGTGATATCTGGGAAAATGATGGAAGTGAATGTCGGTGAAGAAATTGGCCAGCTCCATGGTTTGTTGTTTCCATCCCTCAATGTGTACAGAATGAAGCTTGCATTTTTGGTTGATCCAATCAATTATTACTCTAGAGTCTCCTAGAACCAGTAGGTGATTTAAAGACCAACACGAGGCAAGGGAGAGAGATGCCCACAGACCCATGAGCTCGGCTTTGGTATTTGATCCCGCACCACAGTTTAAAAACCATTTTGTGATTCGGGACGGATGAGACTTGAACGTGCCACCAGCCCCGCAACATACACCGTTAGGTAGAGCTGCACCATCAAAACAAACTAGAGTACCACCAGCCATCAACGAGTATTCACATGCTTTAAATTGGAAGATCTTTACTGTGGTCGGTTGCCAATTGAAAGAGGATATAACTCTGTGGAGAACCGCTTGACAGGAGGGGGGCTGACCCTCAAAAATCACATGGTTCTGCTCGATCCAGGTCTGCCAACAAATGTGTGCTACCAAAGGATGAGGAGCCAATCTGTCCGATAACCAGGATGAGAGGCAATTGGAAATGGTGACGCCGTTCTAGGCCAGCGGAAGAGAGTAATGCAGGGATAAGAGGTTCCAGATATGAGAAGTGAAAGAATAGTGAATCATAAGGTGGTGAATATCTTCAGTGGCTTGATTGCAAAGGGGACAAATCCCAGGTCCCTGCCAGCTGCGCCTACGTAGAGCCTCCCAAGTGAGCGCCCTGTCCTTCACCCAAAGCCAAAAGAATAGTTGGAGCTTGAGAGGTATATGCCATTTCCAAATCTGGTGATGCCATGATGAATCAACATCGATGGGCTGTGGATGGAGGAGGGCCGCATAGGCATTTTTTATAGTAAGGATGCCCGAGCCATCACCTCCGGCCCACAGGAGAGTGTCACGCGTGTTCCGGAGAGAGATACCTGTCGATTTAAGTGCTGTGGTAAAAGCATCCCATTCCAATGCCATGGAACCCTGGAGATGAAGCATGCTGCTATGAAGCCATTGGTCAGGGAGGTGGAGGGCGCAATCAACCACTCTCATCTGAGCTAGGAAATGGAAACTTTGTGAAGAAAGTAGAGAACTGAGATGGGACGAGAGGATCGAGAGATTATCCAATCCAAGGATTTTATCCCTACCAAGGGAAATCTCGGTACCAGATCCGGGTTTCCACCGAAGCCAATGTAGAATCACTGGCGAGGCGGAGAGCAGACCCTTCCAGAAGGGTGAAGCCCGTCGTTGATCAAGAGTAGTCATTTGAAGCCAAGGGAGAAGAGGAAGAGCGCCGAGATACTTGTCCATAATGACTCGATGCCAGATGCTGTCATGTGTGATAGCCCTCCAGAAGGAACAAGCGAGGAGCGCTGTGTTGAAGATGGAGAGATTTTTGAGCCCCCAACCCCCTGCCTTTCGGGGCCTAACTAGTGACTGCCAGCTGCACAGATGAAACCGGCGTTTTCCGGCGAGGTCGTTCCATAGAAAATTAAAGGAGAGTCTACGAAGCAAAATGATGATCTTGTTTGGGATACGGGCGAGGGTCATCCAGTAGACAGCAAGGCCTTCAAGAACCGATTTGACGAGAATGAGACGTCCACCCAGTGACAACCACTTATTGCACCAGGAGCCAATTCTCCTCTCAAATAAAGCAACCAACCAGTACTAATCCGCAGAGGAAGAGACTCCTGGTTTCAGCCTGAAGCCCAGGTAAATGAAGCCATCCTTCAAATCAATAAATGAGAAAGGGATGGAAATTTTAAGTAGCATAAGTTCGACTTCGGATAAACCCCAGTAGTGTATAGTGGATTTAATGGGGTTAATGGACAGACCTGAGACTGAGCAGAAAAGTTGAAGTACCTCCAAGATCGCCAGCCACTCCAGAAGATCAGCTTTTGACATTATGAGAATGTCATCCACAAACATGAGATGTACCATCTTGATGAACCTTGATACCTTTATACCCGAAATTCGATGTTCGGAGATGGATTTTGCAAGGAGAAGACTAAGGCTGTCCATGAGAAGAATGAAGAGGTAAGGAGAGAGAGGGCATCCCTGACGGAGCCCTCGTTCGCTTTTGAAGAAGTTTGTAGCCTCCCCATTAATCAGCACTGCAAAACTAGCACTAGTGACGCATGACATAATCCAGTCTGTGAACTTGATGCCAAAACCCACCGAGTGGAGGATAAGTCTCAGGAAATCCCAATCGATGCTGTCAAAAGCCTTTTTGAGGTCAATTTTCAAAATCAATGCCTTCAGATTTTTCTGTTTAATGGAGTGGATGCTCTCGTGAGCTGCACCAATGACATCTTGTATTCTTCTCCCTTTTAGAAACCCGAGCTGCTCAGCCGATAGACTCCTTTCCAATATCGGCTTCATCCGGTTTGAAATAACTTTAGAAACAATCTTGTAAATAAGGTTGCACAGGGATATAGGTCTGAAGTCAGTGAAGGAGTCAGGTTGATTTTCCTTCGGGATCAATACCAAGAAGGTGGAGTTAAGACTTTTTTGAACCTTACCTTTGATGCGGGTGTCCTCCACCATCTGTAAGAGATCCGGCCCAACGAGATCGAAGAAGAAAGAGAAGAATTCTATAGTCCAGCCGTCGGGCCCTGGACTTCTCTCTTTTTTGAAATGAAATAAAATATCTTTGAGCTCCGACAGTGTAACAGGCTTGTAGAGATCGAACGCTTCAGTGGCCGATACCAAATTCAGAAAGAGACTAGCAGTGGCAACTTTCTCAGGATGTAAATGACTATCATTGGCTTTGAATAGCTTACCAAAAAAAGAGACATCCTCCACTTTGATTGCGTCTTGTTCCCGGAGAGTCTCACAACAATCACTCTGGATTGACCATATCTGTTTTTTGGTCCTATTGTGGTTAGCTAAACTGTGGAAATATTTTGTATTAAAGTCTCCCCACTTGAGCCAGGTCGCTTGGCTTTGGAGCCTCCATCTCATTTCCTCTTCACGCAGAATGTGAGCTCTGTTCCTCTCAAGCATCTTTAATGTATCGGAGTCCTCTAATGACAGGGTGGCAAAGGAGGAGAGTAAAATGAGGTTATTAATCTCGGACTCTAAGTTGATTAGAAGTGCCGCCTCTAAATCCTTTTTACGTTTGCTCCAGGATTTAGAGTGCGCTTTAAGTACCTTTAGCTTCCATACAATTCTCAATTGGGGGTTTGTTTCACTTTGAAAAGACAGGTCTGTCTAAACAGAGTGCACAAGATTGGTATAATCCGCAGATGTAAGCCAGTGATGATTGAATTTGTAAGGGTAAGATTTATGATGGAGGAGAAAATTCAGCTTTAGTATAATGGGCGCGTGGTCTGAAAAGTAGGGAAGCACCACCCAGGAGGATGGGGAGGCTGTGGAGGACATGTAACTATCTGAGATTAAAAAGCGATCAAGTCTTCTAGCAATAGCTTCATTCCCAGATCTCCCGTTACGCCAAGTGGGGGTAAGTCTGGAAGGCAAGATATCTATGAGGTTATTGGTAAGGAAAAGGTCTCTGAAAAAAGCTGAGCTTGGTCCAGGCAAGGAGAGTCTGCCCCAGTGTTCATCGGCCGAGAGAGTGATGTTTAAGTCACCTCCCAGGATGAGGTTGGGGATGGACAAAATCCCACTGTTTGCAAGAAGAGTCCAGAAAAGTAGTTTATCCTGACAGGGGCCATATACATTTAAAAACGCCTGGTCTTGGTTGGTAGCTAAGCAGCGACCCACTAGCAATAAGCCACTGCAAGTCAGGTAGGGAGACAAGTCAAAGATACCTGGATCCCATGCCACTAGCAGGCCGCCCGATTTGCCCAAGGCGCTTACAACCATAGAGACCCATGAAGAGCGGAAGGAGTGCAAGAAAGCTCTAGACTTTTTCTCAGACGAGAGGGTCTCCTGTAGAAAAATGACGTCCGGATTGGTGTGCTCAAGAAGATTACGGAAGGATGCAGCTTTGAGGATGCCTCCGATTCCTCGTATGTTTAAAGAGAGCATAATCATTATTTGGAACGAGCGATGGCCTTCACTGCTCTAAGGGCCTTTCCATCAAGTGCAGGTTCGATCGGAGTAGCTTGTTGAGAAATAAGAATCCCCTTCTTCTTTCTGGAACTCCAAGTTTGGAGTGGAGAGAGCTCAGCGCCCAGACCTCGTCACCATGCAAAGGATTTTTGGTATTTGTCAGTAAGAAAGCTAGATGAAGTGCCAGCATCCGAGGATTGTGTGATGAGTTCATTTCCATGGTAAATTGGTAACAGAGTAGCAGAGTCCAGATTAAAGGATGGAGGGGTCGAGGAATTCAGATCAGGTAGCAGAGTATCCTCGCTATCTATAGGCTGGCCCATGCCAGGGAGAACAGAAGGCGAAACTGTAGAGTAGGCGGTAAGGGAGGGAGCACTATGGTGGCAGGCCGATAAGGACGGAGGGAGAGGGTGCGAGGGGGAAGGTGAGCAGTGCTGACTGGACGGTTGGGAGGTCAGGGGAGGTGAGGGGGGAGAGGTGATAAGGGGTCGACTAGTATCAGTAGTTGTTTGCAGGGAGCTGTAGATAGGAGTCTGCGCAGGGGGGGAAGGCTGGATCGAAGCAACTTCTGAAGAGAGGGAAGTAGATTGGGGGGACGAAAGCGAAGATGAGCGATTGATGGTAAGTTTTTCGGCAGCAGTAAGGGAGTTAAAGAGAGAGGGGAAATGGTGGAAAAGTTTGGTCGTCAGAGGCTCTGGCTGTCCAGGTGGGGGAGGGGAGGGCAGGTCAGGGAGCGAGTGAAAAGACTCAAGTGAAGGATCAACGTCCATGTAATCAGGGGGATTAAGATGCAGGTCATCTTCCTTAGTGGGCTTGGTCTAGGACTTACCAGGGCAAGTGCTGCGTAAATGTCCAGTTTCTCGACATAGATTGCATCGGAAGGGTAGACCGAGGTAGTCGAGTGTCTGAAGCGTCTTGCGTCCTCTCCATTCGATCTCCAGATTTTCTGGCAGTCCAGCTGTTATATCCATCTCCACCAATACCCTACCCATCTTCCTCGAGGAGCCAGTGAGGGACAGAGGGTCGAAGGCAATGAACTTGCCCAGCGAGTCACCAATCACTCTGATGGCTTCACTGTTCCAGAAGTGGAGTGGAAGACCCGGGAGAAACACCCAAAGGTGTCTGAGTTGAAAGTAATCTGAGTCTGGGTTGAAGGCCAGTCGCCAGTGCTTGAGCATGAGGCTGCTTCCCCCAATGACCCAAAATGAGGATAAAAGCCGAGAGGCATCTTCAGGAGATCTACAGAGGAAACCGAGCCAACCCTTTTCAAGGTGCAAGATTTCAGGACAGTATCCCAAGATCGGAGACCACTGAGATTTTATCTAGTCTTCTAGTGGTTGTGGGCTCATACTTTTGTATGAAATACGACCAACCAGGGCATTGAGAGACATTTTGCAGAGGTCTTCTAGACCCACTCTGTTGCCCAAAACCAGCCTTCTGGTGTTCTTGTTTGATTTCCACACCTTGTGACTACTGGAGACCACTCGGTGGGGGACTGGAGGAACTCTATGAACAGCTGAAGAGGAAGGTCTGTTTGGGAAGTTTTGTAGGAGCCTATCGGAAGCAGGATGAGAGGATCTCGGGAGAGGGGCAGAAGACAGTGGATGGGTGTCTTGCACAACTGGGACACCTGAGGAAGGAGTGGGACAGTTTGAGAAGAGATTGGAGGGAAGCGATGGTAACCTCTTTTCCAGCGAGTCAACTTGGTCGAAAAAACCCACCTGTTTCTAGATGAGTTCGTTAGATGGGTGCATGAGAGAATTGGTCAGAGAGTCCATTAAAATAAGGGCTAGGGATCGCTGCAGGCCCACTGAAAAGCCATGTTTTGGAACAGAGCGGGAAAGAGGGGAGGTTCGATGAGAGTTCGCTGTAGAAAAAAGTCTATAAGGCACAGTTCAAAGCAATGATGATAAGGACCAGTCCCTTTCAGAACTAGAAAGACCGAAGATAACACTTTGATAGCAGACAAAAGACTATACAGATAAAGTGCACAGCTATTTCAGGTGAGCAAGATGACTGAACGTGGGAGGGGTACGAGAAGACTGAAAAAAAAACTCAGGAGAGGTATACCAGATTCCGACAGGAGGCTAAGAAGCAGGATAGGGAGAGGATCTCTGAGGGACTAAGTGATTCTATATAACCGGGGTCTTGGACTACCCGACAGATCTCTGGTCGCCTGGTTCGCCATGAATGGTTTCATCTCCCGTCAAAGACCCATCCCAACTGGATGAACTTAAAATACAAACGCGAATTCCTGTCTTTGGATATGCTCACCTTTAGACACCTTTCATCTAATGCATACTAAACCATCCTATTTCTCAATTATTGCTCCACAAAGAAATTGATATGTGCACTCACCATTTTAGGTCATGTCTATACTTCAATACGGATATTTCTAAATCTATGGCCGTGTCTTTTTCCACACTCACCATGAGTTTAAGATTTTAAACCTTCAGTCATTTGACTTGAGTTTTATGACTCACATCAATTCGAGCCAGAATAAGTAGAGAAATAGAAAAGCAGAAGTTGGCTAGGGGGCCAATTTCTCTACAATTTAAGGATTACAGTTCACTTCGGAGAAACCTAGTTACACCATTGACATTTGACTAAATAAACTAAATTATGTTGCATTTCCATCTTCAACGATGTGTGCATTAAATCTTTTTTTGGCAAGTTTATTATTAGTCCCTTGCTATGGGACTATAGCAATGAGTTTGCTTTTGATGTGACAGATGTGACATTAATTTGCCTTTTACCATAAATTTGTGTATGCAATGTAATGTTTAACATAGGAAAACAAATATATATTTTTGAATATAATAAAAATATTTGTGTTTCTCATTTTTAATTAGTTGATAGAATTGAAGTGTTATTGGTCTCTTCACATCTTTCAATATGTAAAATTAATTACATAATCAATGAATTTCACCAATCACCGCATCTAAATATAAAAACTTGTACTATGTATTTATTATTATGCATTATTATATTTATATTATATTTATTATTATATTTATAATATATTTCTTATATTTATATTATATTTATGAATATTATAGTTCCATTTAGCTTACAGTTCATTATACATTTTGAATAACAAACAATCCTCAATTATTATATTTTGACAAAAAATATTTATTACTGATGCATTTAGTTATATTAAGTTTCATTGTTCAAAATGTATTTCTCAACTAACTAGACAGGATCTGAGTTGCCATGTAACCTTTATTATCTAATATATTATATTTATTATTATATTTATAATATATTTCTTATATTTATCATGTAACTGGACAGAACTGAGTTGCCATGTAACCTTTATTATCTAATATATTATATTTATTATTATATTTATAATATATTTCTTATATTTATATTATATTTATGAATATTATAGTTCCATTTAGCTTACAATTCATTATACATTTTGAATAACAAACAATCCTCAATTATTATATTTTGACAAAAAATATTTATTACTAGTACATTTAGTTATATTAAGTTTCATTGTTCAAAATATATTTCTCAACTATATATATATATATAACAATTATGAAAATTTCTTTGACAAATCCATTATTATAATTTTTTAATTGTATTATTATTATTATTAAAATGTATTTTATATATATATATATATATATATATATAATCAATCATTCATACATAACAATTATGAGAGAAATAAGGTTTATGAATCATAGTGTATGTTCTTAATAATTATAATGCATAATAATAATGAGAAAAATGATTGACTTTTTTGCTAATTGGGTTTTTATGTGTTTTTTCAAAAAGTTTTGATAAAAAGACCATGAACTAATGTGGAGTGAAATACCCAACTTATAGATTTATGAGTCGTACAACAAAATGCTCGTCATTTCCCCTTATAGACATGTTTCATTTTACAATTTTCTTCCTATAGAAATTGAACTACAACATGTGAAACTATAAAATATGAGGTTATTGTGATACTACCTAAATTATTGTGCATGTTATTGCATGTCACCTTTGGCATTTTGGCCACTAGGTTGATGTGATGATGAATTTAGAATAGTGGAAAGTAGAGGAACCATGAACCTAAATCAAAGACAAAATTTTCAAATAGTCAGGTTATTATGTATTGTTTTTTAACCTCAAAATTTAATAGTCTTCAAGTAAGTAGCCATTTCTCCCTTGTTTTTGACATTTTATGTTGAATATTATCAACAATAAGTATGCTATAAATTTGTAGGAATCTAAATTCAAAGGAAGTGAAAATATTTGGTCATCATGAATTGTATTTGATGGAAAAGGGTGAATATCAAATTTCAACATGTGAAAATATTTGATTGTGATAATTTTTTTTTAACAATAACTGGGTAACTTATATTAATAATAAAACTACAACGAGAATTGCAACAAATGTTCTGTAGTTTCCAAAAAGTCTCAAATTAACTACTTTCCAATTCATATACAGTCCTACTACAAGCCCAAAACATGAATTGGCTTGATACTTATACAAATTTACCTAGTGTTCCTTAATACTATAAACCCTATAATATATGCCTAATATTCTAACTATTATGAAATACATGAAAAACTAATAAAGTGCATAACAACTAGTATCATCCTCTAGACCTATGCTTGTTGGTTCAATTTCTTAGTTCATGATTGTCATTTCCTCATCAAATTGGTTCACAACCTCTTCTCCCTTGAACTCTCCCCTAGATGAGTAGGTTGTCATCCCTTGGTTAGTGGATTGATCACTCTTATCTAGATTCAAAGTCAAATTCCTAAGGAGACTATAAATGACTTCCACAATTGTTAACTGCTTCTCCCATTCCAATAATGACACCATAATTTTTGCTACTTGTATGGTTATTTGACATTCCAAATCATGAACTTTGGAAACAATATTGAAATTGAGGACCTATTGTAATGCACATGTTCCTCATGGATTTTGAGGGAACAATGAATTTATTGAAGCTCTCTGGAGTCCATTTGATGCCCTGAATGATCGAATTCTTTAGCAAAGGAAATGTGATGTACCTTTCTTGCTATGAAATCACCACCACTCAAAGCTTGAGCACTCATATGTTTCTAAAGTTATAGATTCACAAGATGGCATGTCTCTTAAATTTTGCAGACAAGACAAACCTAGAAACTATGATGGATTTGCAATTTGAGAATCCCCCAAGGGGGTCATTCCCCTGGGATATCCCTAGCACTAAGAAAACCTTGAAACAACAAACAAAAAGAAAAAACAATAGTTACTTGGCTGAAAGACTTAGTGATCCACCCGAGCCTTCCTAACAGAGTTATCACTATCCCACAATGAATCCAAGAAAACAACATCATAAAATGATAAGAAAGAATGAATAATGCTTGGAGAATGCAGCTAACAGACTCTCGTCCCTTCACATTGAAAATAATTTGTGTGATGAGGGAACAATACCAAGACTCCAAGAATAATATATTTCAGTTGTACCTCTAGGATCCATGATCATCCCATTGCACCTACCACCCCATAAATTTTGTTTTTAATGGGAAAAGGTGAACATCAAATTCCAACACTATCATTGTGAGATATTTAGACAATGAAATTTTCACTTCTAACATAGTTAAAAACTTGACAAGTACCCTCTAGAGTTCCCATTTGTTAAGGGTTTCATTTAATGGTTGTTGTTATCCCCAAATTGTAAAGTAGTGATACTAGTATCACCCTTGTAACACCCTGTTCCCCCCCAGTATATAATTATGATTAAGAATTAATAACTGTGACTGATGGACAATGTAATTATGTTTTAAGTTTAATGAAAATCACCAAAGAGTTGACTGAAGGGGAAGCCTTGAAGTACTGGTTATGATACCACAGGATGGAACTAGTGAAGGGGAAATGGGGATTACTTGTTTTCCCAAAATAATTTAACCTTCACCTAAGAAATCATTGATGACCAAAATTTGTTGGAGGTATTTTATCATCCTTTACACAAAAGAAATTAGTTAATGGGACTTGACCTGGTGGTTGAACAAGTTAATATTGTCTTCAGAAATGCACCCAATAAATGATTGGGTCAAATATAAATGTCAGCCAAATGTACACCATGGAGGTTCCCCTTCGATTTGGGAGCTTAACTCCCAGAATATTCTGACATAATAAAGTGCAAGAACTTGAGGAAAAGAAATAATTTTCTAGACGGAAGATGCAGACACCCGAGAGGGTGCACAAGTGCAGGTATAGAAGGAATGTGCAAGGAGGAGCAGAGGAAATGGGGAAGTTTCTATGAGGAAAATAGGAAGCTTACCCAACGCGCTCATGGTCGAATTTGGAACATAGAATACCCAGACTTGGACTTGGGAAAAGAGGGATGTGAGTTGGTGCTTGTTGGAAAGAAACCAACACTGGTAAGGGGGAGGAATTGAGGAACTCTGTAGCAGTGAAGAGACTCCCTTGTGCATAGGAAGTATGGTTGGGAAGGCACCTGGGAAGCTCATGGTGGCCCTAGACTCAGTGGGTAAAGGGAATTTTTGTTGTTTCCTGTTAGTGAAGGAGAGTGGCCTTCATGATTAGACCTAGAACCTGTGAGCTATCCCGTGAGATTCCTTGGTACGAATTATGCTGAGAACGAAATGAGATAAAAAGGAAAATATATTATAAACACAGAAATACAGTGAAACCCAACTTCTATTAATGAATAAAATATCATATCACTGTAGAACACAAATTGGCTAGAATGGGGTAGGTTATCTCTAAAGAGAAAGAGATGTTGGCTATGCTTCATTCACAACAAGCTTTACATCACACTCTATTGCATGCTTAAAGGACCTCCTTCACCTCAATTATATATGAGAGAGTGAGAGGAGAATAATTCCCATGATGCATGTGGGATAAATTGGACTAAGTTTACAAAATGCTATATGCATGTAAAACACTAGGAATTCCCGGGAGGTCACCCATCCCAGTACTACTCTATCCCAAGTGTGCTTGACTACTGATTTCTAATGGGATCCAATGCATTGACAATGTAGGCATTACATTATATTACAAATGGAGATGGAATTACAGTATATTCTCGATCAAAAGGGTGAATATCATGGTTTATCAAAACCACAAGATCAGAAACATTGATTCAGTGGAGAAGGTGGATGGCCACTGAGATTCACCTGGATCAATCCTCCCCCCTGTGAAAGAATGTCATGAACTTGTTCGTGGAGGTGTTGGATCCGTTCAACAAATCTGGTTGCATGATCTGCCTTGGTATGAGTGCGGGAGGAATTTTTCGGTGAAGATGAAACAACAAGAGCTATATGAATGGGGGATAATGGTGGGAACCCCAACCACACATTAAATGGTTCATGGCCAATAGAGCTATGTTAAACATATGGAAGACTCTCATTCTCTGGAAGGGAGCATCTATAGATGAATTCAAGCACCGATTCAATGGAATGCGAGATGTGGTAGTGTAGAGTCACCCCCAATATGTGAAGAAGAAATATATTCATGCTCCTATACAATCTTGTCAACCTACTTCTACTAGATAGAGAGGTCTTGGGCCAAGGATATAGTGGTCACAGTGACCTTTTGTTCACCTTCTGACTGGATCATGAAGAGGGAAAAATTTGTGGTATGCGATTACTTTGTGGCACTGTTTTGTCGAGATCAATGAAGTGTCAATAGTCGGTGCTACCTTTGGCACCCTATAGAGATGACCTCCCAGAGTAACAATAACACTACGAGGCCGAGACTCATAGATAATGTGACATTTACACATATTATATGGTTTTCCTAAAATAACATCACAAAATTGAAGTGGGGAAACATCACACAATACCTTATCCTTGAAGGGATCAATAGCTCATCCTTGAAGGGATTGATGCCATAGGACATGCAACATTGTTGTCTAACGCGAATGTCTCATCATCGAATCAACCATCCGATGGTGTATGGTTGGGGGTGTGGCATCGTTGGCAGCTTCAATCTCTTGAAAAACTCAGCTAAGATCGGGTTCTTCTGACTTCTGCTGTCAACAATGAAATGTAGTTGGGTCCCCTTTACCCACATCTGCGAGTGGAAGAGGTGCTCCTCCTCCTCATGCTCCTCTTGTTCTTTTGGTTCTATTGTTGTGGCTGTGATGGTAGTAATGGGTTCTACATCGATGACTTGGTTCCCTTTATTATGCTATGAATTTGAGTCCGAGTTAGGTTCCGATTCTTTTTCTTTGGGCTTGGACACCATTGACTCTTTTGAGCGACATTCATTAGTCTTGTGCCAAGGGATTTTTTGGAAATCACACCACTTTTCAGTGTCTTTATTAGACTTCCCATCACCCTTCTTATTCGGTTGCTTGGACGAATTTTATTGAGATTGACTCTCCTTTCTTTGCCCTTCGTTTGGTGAGTTAGGGTTTCCTTTGCCATGCTTTGCAAACCTGAACTCCTGCTTACTCCATTATAGTTCAGGTTTCGACATCGTCTGGTGTCTTTTCTGACGTAGAGTCTTCCATATCATGTATTGGTCATCATAGTTTCCAAAAGGGTAGAACTCCTCCTTGAGGGAATCTACAACGGTCACCCAAGTGAGTTCTCTCTTGAATGGCATAGATTCAATTAGTAACATTTTTTTTTTTTTTTGGCCATTAAATGGAGGTTGGTTGAAGTTATAAGGATGAGATTGGATGAATTAGAGATAGAGGTCAAGTTTACAGAGCCTATGGATAATCAAGAGTCAAATTATTTTGAGGCAGATAGAAGAAAAAGGTAGAAAATTCATTCCCTTGTGCGCATAAAGAAAGAAAAATGTAGCAAATCCACAATCTTAGCATAACATATTTCAGCAGGTAAAAGTATTTTTTACAGTTTCACCCAAGGGGGAAACCATTCAAGAATCAAGAAGCAGTAAACAATTTCAAGAATCTGGAAGTGGTTTCAAGAAGAAGTTTAGGGCATGAGCGAGAGGAATAAAAGACAATGAAGGCGCTCATTAATAGCGTCGACACTTTGGGGAATTGAATATTTTCTTATAACCATAGTTGTTTGATCAGAAACCTTGAGCACAAATAGATGGTAAATACAACAGGAAACCAAAGATTCATCCCTTGTGTTATATTTAAGTATGTAATTCCTTTTCTTATAGTGTTTGTGTTCTTATAAATCATATCCTCCCATTTTTTATTTCTTGTATCAGACCTGATTTATAAAAGATCAGACAACATACTATTCACCATATTCTATGTTATTGCATGATGTCTAGTTATGACATATAAGTGATTTCCTCTGAATGTATGACCATCTCTTGTCATTTATTTGTGCATTTAAATGATATTCACAGGGTACCTCCATGAATTTGAATGTATGAATATGTTAACTGTTTGAAGCATGTTTTTATTGATCTGTATGCACTTGTTAGATCTGTTGAATTCTTAATTTCTCAGCACATTGTTCTTCTCCCATAAGCTACAAGATTCATTCTCGGCAATGCCCTGTATGTTTATCTTGTTTTTATTCTAATTCACCACTTCATTCTCCTTTAAAACTTGATTTTCTAAAACACTCATAGACATATGCCTTTGAGATTTGAGAGCATTTGTCATCTAAGCCGAGATTGTTTGAGGCCCTATAATTTCAGGAAAGAGAGAGGGAAAAACTTCCCAAATGTTGCACAATTACTTTACTGCAAAAATGGATTTAAGACTCACCCTGAGTCTTATCCCCTAGGGTGCCTCGACATCATTCCAATAACATCCTGGAACATCTCAAGGGATAACATCCAAAATGTCACAGTTGTTGGGGATGTAATTTGAAGAAATCTTCCCTGGGGATATTACATTGTAAGTTTTGAGCCTTGATGGTGAACATGCCTCAGGAAATTGGTTGTTAATCTTTCACCCAATGACTCCACATAAGGACAACCTAGACTCTATCAGAAGATACACCAGAAGCCACCCTGATCATGATCAAATTCCAATCTATTTAGATCCAAAAAATATTGTGACTTGGAGAAATATCAAAGAACATCATATTTCTTCTTTTTCAGGTAATCCTAATCTAGAAGCATCTCTTTATGTTGCTCATCTAAGTGTTGAATATGTAGATCTAATTGATATACCTAAAGATTCACTTTTTGTTTCAAAATTTCCTCCAGAACTGTTGATAGACTTCCATAATTCTCTTTTAGAATTTAACCAAGAAGTAAGCCCTTCCCTTCCACCTTTCTTGAAAATCCTTTTACTCATGTGCCCACTGTGATCCCATTGACCACTCCACTGTGTTTTAATGGAAATATCAAGTAATTCTATAGTAGTTTCAAGGTTTGATCCACTCGATTTTTCAAATATACCTGGATTTCCTAATCTTGTACCTCGTATAGGGGTCCAGGAAGACTATCTTTCTAGATTCAGAGAAGATGATGAGGATAATATGGCTCAACATTTCATAGAATTCCACTTATGTATGCATCAACTGAGTATTTTTTATGAAGATGTCCTCATGAAAATGTTCACTATTTATTTAGCTGGAGAGGCTCGACAATGGTACATATCTTTACCTGCTGCTTGTGTAACTTCAATGAAATATTTTCATATGTTGTTTCATTCTCATTAAAAAAGGAGATATTCCATGGAACTCCTTTTCGAAAGATGTTGCAATGAAAGATTTAAATAATTTTCAAAGGATATAAAAGATTCTCCTTGTAATATTGAAGAGGAAGGGGAAATCACTGATGATGAATCTGAACAATATTTTGAAAGGAAAGCTTACTATAATAGTGAGAATGAAGAATATAGCCTTGAAAATTCAAATGAAGAGGTATCACTGGAGGGTAATTACAAAGAATCTTTAAAGAATCTACAAGATGATACACTATTTATTTCTGTCTTGAAAGATACAAATCAATACCCTATTCAGAGATATATTTCTCCTTTTGAAGATGTTCATGAGTTGCAAATACCTGTTGTTTTTTCAAGAAATATGGTATGTGTTGATGAATGTTTACATTTTCAAGAAGATCTAGAGTGGATTTCTAAATTTCCATATTCTGATTTTTCTTTTGAACACTGTTGTAATGAAGAACTTGAGTCAGTTATAGGACACAAAAAAGATTGTTCCTATAATAGTGAAGAGGAGAAAGATTTTTTTGAAATTGAGTTTTAAAAGGATGTCGGTTATGGATATATTCATGAGGATTTTCAAGAAAAGACAATGCTTTCTTTCACAGCTATTGATCAAAATCAAGATCGTATTGCTAAAAATTCAGTAAATGAATTTTGAGGTAACATTATTGATGATGTGTTTCCCTTTGTTTTCTATGGGGCATCTTCTACTCAATGGTTGGTTCATAAGGAATCCTCTCATACTATATTCTACAACACAAATCCTGTTTTTGATGAATATAAAGTTGAAGAAGATGTGCAGAGTTATGTATCATCATTCACAAAAATTTCCAACAATAACAAGTTCATACATGACCGTTATGACAAAGAATCAGAGCTTGGTATTGAAGAACAAATATTTAAAGTGGAATATTCAAAAAATATTATTGATGCACCAATGTATGATAATTATGAAAGATCTGATGAAGAATTTCATACATATGTATTTCTTTCAATTATTCTTAAAGATATAGAGCTTGACCATAATGAACAAGAACCAATGGAAAATTTTCAATGTGACGAAGTTGTTGTACCTCCTCCTTTATCTTCATCAGAATCAAAATCAAAGAAATCCAAGAATATCCATGAGCAGTTCAATCAAATCCATCATGAAGAAGAAACCTCAATTTTTGTTGAGAAATCTGTCATCCCTCATATTCTTCATGATCTAGTTGCATTTTGGTTGGAGTTTACATTATCCAAGGTCTCATATGACTTGGGCTATATGAAGCTTATATGCTCAGATCATAACTATGAACTTCAAAATCACATCATGTTGCAATTTCCACTTCAAATCATAAATAATCTTGTAGTTAAGCATTTTCTTTCAATTTGTAGAGTTTTTTTTTAACTTTACTTCATTTATCATTTTTTACTTGAACAAGTAGGTTGGTTGCTAATGTTGTAAGTTGTTGAGTATTTTTTGTTTCACATATCAGATCAGTTTTTAGGTATCAAAGAGATGTGTCATTTTGGGTAGACTCCATAACCCAATAGAAGAAGGAACTTGGTCTACAGTTCTCAGTAGACCACAAGTGTATGTTGTCCCCGCTGGAGCTGAATGCTAGTAACATTTTTGTTCTGGCCATTAAATGGAGGTTGGATGAATTTATAAGGTCAATATTAGATGAATTATATATAGAGGACAAGCTTACAGAGCCTATGGATAATCAAGAGTCAAATTATTATGAGGGAGATAGAAGAAAAAGGTAGAAAATCCATGCCCTTGTGTGCATAAGGAAATAATTAAGAACTTGGGTGCTTATCAGAGGTCCAAAAGGGATTATCGTTCTCGAAAAGGTGTTAAGTCTATTACCAGGGTGCTTATCATGGGACCAAGTTTCAGGAACCAAGCGCTAGCGAACTTGCGGAACCTCACTAATCAAGCGACTTTCAAGTGGGACCAGCAATCAATGGTCTAAATGTCATTGCGTGCCCAAATTTTAATCAATGGTTCTGGTTGCCTAAGAGTTTTCTCCCATCAGAGTCTCCCTCATTGGAGTCCCATCATAAAATTCCTATTGGGTCCATATCCCTTAATCATTCTGATGGGGAAACACTTATCAATGATCTAAATATGATCGTCAATCTCGAAGCCTCCTGACCAGGTGTCACGTCATCCCGCCAGCTAAGAACTGTCAGGGCCAACCAGTGGTTGCCACATGGATATGTGGAACTCACCGGATGCATAGAGAAATATATCAAAAGTGAGTGACACATGTCACGCCTGCTTACCACATCAACACCATCGTGGGCCATTAAAAAGGTGCCACATGTCCAGGCTGACATCAACATGAGTATCCCTCGTTGGAGTCTTCCTTGTCATAGTCCCCTCGTTGGAGTCCTATTGGAACCTAAATTATTGATCACTCTAATGGGTACACCTCCGATTGACGATCTAGATCTGATCTCCGATCTTGAAGCTTCCCAACTAGGTGTCATGTCAGCACACCAGCAGAGCACTATCTGAGCCTATTTGAATATGCCATGTGGACACATGGAACCCTCAAGATATACAGGTTAGCATCTCAAAACCGAATGAAACATGTCCCACCTACCTGCCACATTAGCGCCATCATGGACCAATAAAAATGAGCCATGTGTCTAGGCTGACATTAGCGTGTTATATTTTCCTTAGCCAATTTTTTCTTTCAGTCGCAACCAGATCAATGGATCTCGGTTATCTCTAGCTCTAGATCAATGGTTGAGATGCAAGCTTGGAATATCCCTCGTCAGAGTCTCCCTTGTAACCTAACTCTTGATTTCTTTGATGGGGCTCTTCCGATTGACACTCCAGATCTGATCCCCGATCTCAAAGTTCCCTGACTAGGTGTCATGTTAGCACACCAGTGGATCACTGTTAGGGCCAACCAATGATCACCACATGGACATGTGGAACCCACCAGATGCACAAGAAACATATAAAAAATGGGTGACACGTGTCCCTCCTTCCTACCACATCAATTCCATCACGGGCCAATATAAAGTCACCATGTGTCCAGGTTAACGTCAACTTGAAGTCTCCTTTGTCGGAGTCCTATTGAGGACTTAAATCTTGATCGATTCGATGGGGAGCCACCGATAAATAGTCCAGATTTGATCTCGATGCTCAAGCTTTGTGTGCCATAAAGCTGACCTGATAAAGCTAGGCCATTGCTCGATCAACGACTGATATTACTCACTGAGACTGATTTGACAATGGATGAGTTTCACAATTTTTGTAGATCTGATTTCGAGCACCCAACCAAAATAAAAAAATTATTGGAGGGGACCTTGAGGGACAAAATTGAAATATATTTTGGCTGGCAAGTTTCCAGCTGCTCCACAATCCCAGTATAACAAATTTCAACAGGAAAAAGTAGTTTTTACAATTTCACCCAAGAGGGAAACCATTCAAGAATAAATAAGTAGTAAACGGTTTCAAGAATATGGAAGTGGTTTCAAGAAGTAGTTTAGTGCATGAGCTAGAGGAATAAAAGACAATGAAGGCATTCATTGCTAGCATTGGCACTTTGGGGAATTGAAGAGTGTCTTATAACCATAGTTGTTTGATTATATACCTTGAGCACATATAGATGGTAAATATAATATGAAACCAAAGATTCATCCCCTGCATTATGTTTCAGTTTGTAATTCCTTTTCTTATAGTGTTTGTGTTCTTGTAAAGCATATCCTCCCATTTTTTATTTTCTTATATCAGACTTGATTTATAAAAGCTCAAACAACAAACTATTCACCATATTCATTGTTAGTATTGTATGATGTCTAGTTATGACATATATGTGATTTCCTCTTAATGTATGACCATTTCTTGTCATTTCTTTGTGCATTTAAATGATATGCAGAGGGTACCTCCATGTATTTGAATGTATGAATATGTTAACTATTTGAAGCATGTTTTTATTGATCTGTATGCACCCGTTAGAGATGTTGAATTCTTAATTTCTCAACACGTTGTTCTTATCCCATAAGCTACAAGATTCATTCTCAACAGTTCCCTGCATGTTTATCTTGTTTTTCTTCTAAATCACCACTTCATTCTCCTTTAAAACTTGATTTTCTGAAACCCTCATAGAGATATTCCTATGAGAGTTGAGAGAATTTTTCATCTGAGATGAGATTGTTTGAGGTCATATAATTTCAAGAAAGAGAGAGGGAAAAACTTCTCAAATATTGTAAAATTACTTTACTGCAAAATGGATTGAAGACTCACCTTGAGTCTTAGCCCCTGGGTGCCTCAGCATCATTCCAATAACAACCTGGAACATCTCGAGGGATAACAAATTCATCTGCGATGCACCTTCCTAGTAACCTTCCCACCAAGCTCTAACATGGGGAAGGAATTTAAGGAGTAGGAAGGCGATATTTTTGCTATTAGAAATTTTTTGGACAGAGTAATAAACTTCTAGAAAATTCAACCATTTTTCTAGAGCATCTACATATATCTAGCCTTCAAATAAGGGGATATCAAAATTAAATTGTACCTTGAAGAGTGTTGCACCTTTGAAATGGATTCTTGTCGAAGATTCCTTGGTCTCCATCAATAGTTGTGGAAGGATCTAAGAAAAATTGTCCATCATCTCGTTCCTCCGTCGCATGGGGGATTCCTAGAGCAATGTCTTGAAAGGATCTCTTGCTCCATCATCTCTCTTTTCTTCTACCATGGGAGGTCGCTTGGGCTGGTGAGAGCGGTTCTCCTCAAGCAAAGCTAGCTTGAGACCCAACTCTCTATCACCTGATCTTGTTAGGGACATGCTCTGAGAAACAACAAGGAAAAGACTGTTCTGATACCACTGATCTAGATTTTGTTGAAAAATAAATGAGATACAAAGGAAAACATAGCAGAAAAACAAAAATACAGTGAAACCCAACTTCTATTAATGAATAAAATAACATAATACTATAGAACAAAAAATGGTTAGAATGGGGTAGCTTATCTCTGAAGAGAAAGAGATGTTGGCTATGCTTCATTCACAACAAGATTTACTTCACACTCCATTGCATGCTTAAGGATCTCCTTCACCTCAATTCTATATGAGAGAGTAAGAGGAGAATAATTCCCATGATGCATGTCGGATAAATTGGTCTAAATTTACAAAATTCCATAGGCATGTAAAACACTAGGACTTCCTAGGAAGTCACCCATCCCATTACTACTCTAGCCCAAGCACGCTTAACTGCAAAGTTCTAATGGAATATGGTGCATTGACATTGTAGGCATTACATTACATTACACATGGAGATGGAATTACATTACATTCCCCATCAAAAGGGTGAATATCATGGTTTATCAAAACCACACTATCAAAAATTTTGATTCAATAGAGAAGGTGGATGGCCATTGAGATCCACCTGGATCTCTTACCCAACGAACTGGTGGTTGAATTTGGAATAGAGAATACCCAGACTTAGAATTGATTAGAGAGGGACGTGAGTTGGTGCTTGTTGGAAAGAAACCAACACTGGTAAGGGGAGGGCACTGAGGAAATATATAGCAGTGAAGGGACTCTACTATGCAGAGTAAATATATTTGGGAAGACACTTGGGAAGGTCATGGCGGCCCTGGAATAAGTGGGTAAAGGGAATTTCTGTTGTTTCCTATTAGTGAAGGAGAGTATCCTTCACGATTAGATCTAGAACCTGTGAGCTATCCTTTGAGGTTCCCTGGTGGTATCATGGCCTAGTAGAGGGCTAACATGTTGTAGAGAGTGTAAGTGCAACAAGGTATATGGTCAAGTGGAAAGGACTTCACCCTCAGTCAGTTGATTGGTTGACTGTTATTTTGAGACATATAAGTGTTCACAGTGTTCTTTATAAACATTTTATAAATTATTGTTAACCCTTGCATTTTAATGTTGAAAGGGATTTTAATATGATGAATGAAATTTGAGTCTAAAGCTTGTTTATTTATTGAGCATTACATGAAAAGGGAAAATATCCATTTGTTTCATATGTGAGTAGCCCGATTTTGGGGCCTGTGACGTGATAACATCTTTGTGCTTTGAATGGAAATTTTGCAGGATATAAAACCTTGTTTTTGGGTTATTGGTAGGTATTACCTCTTTGTGTTAAGTGCACAGGCTGACACCCTGAAACCATGGAATGGAATCCCTATTAACCGTGGGCTAGAGGTGATGAGTTTATTCACCTCGAGAGTGAAGTCCTTCCCCTGATTTTTCTTCCCGATTCAGGGAAAATTCCATGTTGGGACTTGAAGTTCACCCTTTTGTTTTCCAACATATCAGTCTGGAGGATTTCATACCATATATATGAAATTGAGAGTAAATATCGACCCTTTGTTGGAGATTGGAAATCAGAAGAACCTTAGGACATGCCTAACCTTGAGTCTGAAATAATTTATGGAATGTGCGAGCCCAAGTAGGCGAGAGCCATTGATATGTTGTGGATCTGAACTGAGAATATATGGACCACAGATATTGTCCTGGACCCTTTCTGTTAATATAGTTAGAATGTAGAATTTGAAAGGATCCGTGAAGTTGACGTGATTAGTTTCCTGATAGGGAAAAATCCAAAGGCGGAAACCTGAGTGGGCTAGAGCTGTTGATTTCTTGTAGGGCTAGACCAACGAGATCCGAGCCATCAATTTCACTGTGGACCCAGTCTAGTTGAAAACCCGTCATACTTTTGGTTGAACCGTTAACTATTTCACTAACTTGAAAACCCATAGAGATCTAGACCATTGGATCAGAGGACCGATGGCCGTTGGATCTGCTGAAGAACCCTTTGCTCAGAAGGGTCTAATCTGAAATCTAGTTACAATAGAGATGTGATCCTAAGTGAGTGCATTCGACTGAATAAAGGTCACACACATTTCTATACCGAAAGGATATGGGTCATCCGATTGATCCAAATGTGACCATCATATCAGTTCGTGCTAGGAGAATTTGTCAAGAACTGAGTGGGTTCAAAAATATGAGTGAATATAGACTATAGATCATCGTATATATTTTTTTTTGGATTACTCGGGATGTGGGAGTATCTATTAAATACCATGCAGTTCGATAAGATTGCAGATATCCCATTCGTTGATTTGTCTCAATCACAACCGTTGGTCTTGTTGGAAGTAGGGTGTTCAGGGGAAACTGTTTGAAAGGTTGGTGTTGGGGTAGCATGGCTTGCATATTGAATGGGATAGTATGACCGAGTGTCTGTCATCGATATCCAAGCCCAAGTAGATGGGGATTTTCGATCTTGGTCAGGTATGATCACCCAATGTTGTGAAACCCCACGTTGAATTTTTCATTGAGGTTTACCTTGAATTTAAACCTAGTTCATGCCATGTCAGATGGCTCGTCACTGCCACCTCAACACACATCCTTACCCTTCCAATTATCTTAGATGGCATGGATTCCACATGGACATGAAGTGGATAGCGGGCATATTGATCTATAATCTTTAAGAGGCCATAATTGTTGATCCCAAACTTGGAATTTAACATGTTTATAGTCATTAGAAAGCTCTTGAAGGGAGAATTTGATTAAGGGCTTAGAACAGAGAAAGAGGTTGGAACTGAATGAGGAAATTTTGACATCCCACCAGCCTAAGTATGGTATTAGGGGGTCAAGTGTGCTATAGATTGGTATTAGAGAAAAGTTAAAACTCTAGGATTGAATGGGATAGAAACTCACCATAAAGATTTAAATTGTAGAAGCCATGATGAGCATGTTGTACTATGATCTATTTGGAAACCCATTTATTTATTTCAATTCTCATATGACTACATGATATCATGTATAACTCAAAGCTGCGTCTTTTCCCCATTGATAACTTATTTACGTTGATATGTGCTGACATCAATTTCTGATTATAATTGGTAGCAAAGACATAGTATTGGTTTTGGGACTATTAAGTCATATTGAAACCTTAATGAGGCTAAGAACCATTTCAAATATAATTTGAATTATGATTTTCTAATGGTGGTTTGATGTTTTAGAACATAGAAGACATTGATAAGGGAAGAAGAACAAGTAAGAGTCTAGCACAACTAGACACTGGAAGAGACCTCACATTTCAAAGATGAGGAATTTGATGATAGGAGGGCTAGAGAGACTCCTCTAGATATAGTGGAAACCTTGAGAATCATGAAGATCGAATTAAGAAGTTACAGGGATGACAATGAAAATCTCATTACATCACAAGAGAAACATACAAAGTTCAATGCAATATTATTGCAAAGTTTGTCTGAAATTCAAAAGCTCTTGCAACAAGGAACAGTTGCCAACAATGCAGGAAGACAACAATATGAGAAGTGGCAGAGCCCATCATAAATTCAAAATCATGGGCCAACACATATCAACACAAGAAAGAGTTCCTTAAGGAAGAGGCCCAAGAGTTCCAAGAGGCATAAAAGAAAAACAGGTTCTTCAACAAAATCATGTAATGAAAGGACCACTACAAAAGAGTTGTCCAACAATGAGACTAGGTCAAGTGTTCCAAAGAAGAAGAAGAAGAGACATTCCCAAAGTTCCCTAATATAAGAATTGAAAAAAACAAAACCACCTAATTTTGATGGAGAATTCAAGAAGGGGGAAGAGGCAGAGGCTTGGCTGTGAGGATTAAAGAAGTATGTCCAAGTGCATAATTACTTAGAAAATATGAAGGAAAAGGTAGCCATATTTAATTTTAATGGAGGATCTTCCATTTGGTGGGAAGATATAAAGAATGTCAAGGGAATAAAGGAGAGTAAGCTAACTTGGAAATAGTTTAAAAAATATTTCAGGAAGGCGTACCTATCAAAAAATTACTATGATGGTAATATCAAGGATTTCCATGAACATAAGTTAGGACACCTTACCATGGATTCTTATGCAAAAATAATTTTAGAGCTACTGAGATATGTCCCTAATCTTAAGGAAGAGAAAGTGAGAATACAATGCTTTCTTAGAAGATTACCACAGTCCTATTAGGATAGAATTGAGTTTGATGAACCTAAGACACTAGAGGACACCATTAGAAAGTCCAAATGTTGTTATGATTAATCTAAGCATAGGAAGGAGCTTCTTAAGGACTGGAAAAAGAAGGATAATTCTGGATTCCAAAAGAAGGGATTTAAACCATCCCAATATAAGAATCCAAAAAGAGGTGCTTGGTCAAGTTATCCAACTAGAAGTGTGCGCTAGTAAAAATTTCCTTCTCAAAGTGAGAACATTCCTATAGAGAAAATGAAGGAGAAAGTGGAAGAACCAAAGAAAGGACCTCTACAATATTGGGGTTGTGGAGAGGCACATTTATTGAGAGATTGACCTCATGGTAGGAAACATGGTGACAAGAGAGTGTACAGCGTTCAAGATGCTACTACAATCAATGATGTATCCAAGAATGTTCCATGAATTTATGCAACTAGTGAGAATCAACATGCAGACCACCAAGCTTCAATGGTGGAGCAGGAAAGTATAATTTCCAAATGACCCATTTCAATTTTAATTGACCCTGTTTCTAACCTTAGCTATATTTTGCCCCAAGTTGTTGAAGCATGTGCTTCAGAGAAGGAAACATGCAAAATCATGGTTGGTTCAACTAGACACATGAACCAAGTGAAAGGTGACATAGGTGATTAAATCCATCCCATTTGAAATGAATGGACTGCATACACATGTAACCTTGAATATCCTACCTTTGGTGTCATATTACATGTTGATAGGCATGGATTGGTTGGATTCCCATAAAGTAAAATGAGATTTTTTTAATAATACCTTGGAGTGTGAAGATGATGAAGGAAACAAGAGGGTGCTATAAGGCATCCAGAAGCATGTATCAGTGAGGAAAATATCAACATTCCAACTCAAGAAGTAATTAGCAGAAAATGGTGTCCATTATATGCATACAATGTTAAATTCAATAGAAAGCAACAAGATGAAAATGGAAGACCCCCCAGTGTTGTACGAGTTTAGAGATGTGTTTCCAGAGGAGGTACCCAGATTACCTCCTAAGAGAGACATTTATTTTTCCATAGAACTAGTACTTGGAGCAGTATTGGCATGTAAGATGCCTTATAGGATGAGCCCACCAGAGTTGGTGGAATTAAAAATGCAATAAAAAAGATGTTGAAAAAAGGGTATAATAAACCAAGTGTGTCCCCATGGGGAGCACACGTGTTGTTTGTAAATAAGAAATATGGTATAATGCAACTATGTATTGAATACACACAATTAAATAAAATGACCTTCAAGAATAAATACCCACTGCCCATAATTGATGATATTTTTTATTAGCTCAGAGGAGAGACAATATTTTCTAAAATAGACTTGAGGTATGGATACCATCAATTTATAATTAAGGATGAAGGCATCCATAAAAATTCTTTTAGAACAAGGTAGGGACACTACGAGTTTGTGGTGGTGCTATTCGGGCTTACTAATGCACTGACCATGTTTATGTGTTTGATGGGCAATATTCTCAGCAAGTATTTGGACAAGTTTTTCCTCATGTTTATTGATGACATTTTAATTTATTCCAGAACCAAGGAAGAGCATGAGGAACACCTTATATTGGTGCTACAAATGCTGAGGGAACACAAATTGTATGATAAGTACAACAAATGTGATTTCTTCCAAAAGAATATCTAGTATTTGGGTTACATAATCTCAGAAGATGGAGTGTCAATAGATCCAGAAAAGATCAAGGCCACCATCACGTGAGACCAAATTTCAACAGTTGAAACATCTCTTGGCTAATTTTGATGTCCTAAAAATTATAGACCATGAAAATTATTTCCTAGTTTGTATAGATGCTTGCAAGGAAGGACTGGTGGAGTCCTTTGTTAGGGACCTAACCTCCCTAACCCATCACGTAGGTAGAATATTATAATTCCATGTAATAAAGGACAATATTAATAAGGCTTAGCAATAAGGAAGAATCAATCAAATGTAAGAAGACCTAATAGAATTTTCCGCTTCTAGAATGATCTTCCTCTAGATTGTTCTTTTGGATAGATAGAGTATAAATATAAGTAGAGGGTATGAAGAAATTTTGTCTTGGATATTATTGTAATAGAGCTCTTCTCTGCTGGAGGTTTCCCCCTCGAAGAGGCAAGTGAACATTGCTACCAGTAATCAAAGTGCTCTTTATAGTGTTATTTTGGTATTATTTTGATTATATCATTGCTTCTCTGCCATTTATAGCTAAAATATTTCTATTCTGCATACTATTTTATATCTGGAATACTACAAGTGGTATCATAGCACCTTCCTCGACAGAAATTTGTGGGTTAATTTTTTCTTTTTTCAGGGTATAGACGTATTTCTACGTCTTAAAGCTACATAGATCTATCATTACACGCATAAACCTGCAGTTGAGGAGTCATACACGCAGGAAATACAAGTGGTACCTAAGCACACATCTATTGGCCACCCTTGTAACCCCTGTCGGTACCCCTTCAAGTGGTAGCGCATTAGATCACACTTGTATACAGATCGACCCAGATCTCCTGAAGCCCTACAAAGATAAACCGATTGGTTGTTTGACTGCTATAGTGCCACTGAGAATAACACTTGGGAAGATACTCTCTAGTACCTGGGTAGTCGGGTAGTACAGCTAAGGGAATGGTCTAGCTTCCTTAGTTGGTGCCCTAAGGTATTGGGCCGAGTACTATTGTTGGACCTCGCATGTATATCAGAGAGCTATAGTACAGGGAAAACCCTTGTTTGTAGAAACCCTAAATATCCTACCCTTAGGGACGAAAATGAAAAAAAACAAAAATTACAAGATCTATTGCCGCACAACTGTGTCTTCTACATCTTGGTTGTGAAATTACTACACATTTATTCCTGTTAAACATTTGGGCATTTTGTCACTACGGTATTATTTAGGCCGGGGTATAACTCCACAGGAGTAAAAAAAAGAGTATAGTGGTCCTGCTAGCACACTTATTTGGGACCTATCCCACTGGGTTCCTCTCTTCACCCTGATTCCCTTGATACCTATCATTTTTAACACAATTTCTTTTTGTGGACCCGACCCATCTCTAACACCCTTATTTGGCTCCTATCCCTTTGGATCCCCCTTTTCCCCCTAATTGCAGTGGTACCTATCATTTGACACCCTTTTTTCTCCATGATCCCACCCACCCCTCCAGACCCCTTTTGTTTGACTACAACCTTATAAGCATACTTCACTCAAAGCTCAACACTGTCAGAAACTTGCACCAACTTTTATGGTCCTTATACAATTCTCAAGTGTGTGGGATCGATGGCCTATCAGTTAGCTCTACCTAGTCAGTTGAAGCTCCATCCTGGTTTTCATGTTTCCTTCTTAAAGAAGGTGATTGGAACTAAGTGCCAAACTCAAACTAGTCTCCCTGAGTTGGATGAAGAAGGTTCCATATGGTTGCAACCACAAGCAATCTTGGCCCAGAGAGAGAGTCGTCTCCATCAGCGCACCATCCAGGAAGTGTTAGTCCAATGGAAAGATGCCACCTGGGAGCCGACCACCATTCTACAACAATTCCCTCACCTGAAGCATTGGGGATAAGGCTATTCTTCAAGGGGGAGGGCATGTTAGGGACCTAACCTGCCTAACCCCTCACATAGGTAGAATAATATAATTCCATGCAATAAAGGCCAATATTACTAAGGCCTAACAATAAGGAAGAAAAAGTCAAATGTAAGAAGACCTAATAGAAGCTTCTACTTCTAGAAGGATCTTCCTCTAGATTGTTCTTTTGGATAGTTAGAGTATAAATAGAAGTAGAGGGTATGAGAAATATTGTCTTCGATATTATTGTAATAGAGATTTGCTTTGCTGGAGGTGTCCCCCTTGAAGAGGCAAGCAAACATTGCTATCAGTAATCAAAGTGCTATTTTTGGTGTTATTTTGGTATTGTTTTGATTATATCATTGCTTCTCTGCCATTTCTAGCTAATTTTTTTTTTTTCTGCATACTATTTTGTATCTAGAATACTACATCCTCATGCAAGAAGGACATGCAATTTGTTATGAGTCAAGAAATTTGAATGAGCGTGAGAAACATTATGTTACTCATGACTTAGAGCTTGCAACCATTATGCATGCTTTGAAAATGTGGAGAGATTACTTGATTGAGAGAAGATTCATATTGATGATAGATCATTGTGGGCTAAAATCTATTTGACCAACCACATCTAAATTCTAGAAAGGCCAAGTGGATGGCACTTATCAGTGAGTTTGATTTTGAGATTAGACACATTAAGGGAAAGAAAAATTGAGTGACAGATGCACTTAGCAGAAGTCTGCAAGCGATACACTTAGCAACAATCAACGTGTGTGAATCTGATATAAAATAGAGGATCAAATTTGTTCTACAACATGACAAACATTTCAAGTTGATAAAGGATAGTCTAGAGAAGGAGATAGGAAGGTCGAGCTACAAGGGATATTAGCTCACTGAAAATGAGTTGTTGATGTATAATAACAGATTGTACATACCCGACTTAGCTGAACTAAGGAAGTTAATAATGGATGAGTTTCATAGGAGGCCTTATGTGGTCCATCAAAGCTATCAAAAGAGGAGTAAGCTAAAAATTCTACATTTTAGGTTTTTCGACCATCGTAGAACATCACATCTCCAACAAACCAGTCGGTCAGCAAACCCGTCTCCCACTGTCCATGTTCACATCTTTGTTAGCTACTTTAGCTATGCTAATGTTTGCTCCTATCTATTGTGGCACTTCCTTCCTCTACTGGCTGCAAGGAGTTTGGTGATGTGCACTTAATGCACCACCACCCTGCCTCTCCCTACGTTCGAATTCTCATGCACACCTCACTCTGAACTCCCCTGCTAGCACTCTGACTCCCATGTTCCTTTCCTTCTTTGGTGTTACAGGCTCTATGCTCTAGTGTTATAGGTTATAAATCGTTGTTCCATTCTTCTGTCTTCTATCGATGCAAGGAGGTTCAATTATACACTCTTGTTCTCAGGTTAGTTGTTTGAATCTCCCTTAGCTGCAACTACCAGTCACATGGTTAAATTTTTTCATAATCCTCATCATTTTTTATTAAAAATGTTAAGACTAGTACAATGATAGTATTGACGTGTTAGGCCAGGGCTCGTTTGGGCTTCGGTATGTTATGGATGGTCTTGGTTCTTTAGGTAATTTAACAAGTCACGTGACTTCCTTCATAAATGGAAGTTGAGAGGTAAATTTCTAAATATGGTTAAATTTTTCATAATCCTCAATTTTTGTTTTAAAATGATAAAATGGATAATGCAATTATTAAAATCGTTAAATTTGAAGAACTATTTCATTTTCCATTTCCAACCCTAGACTTGAATTGTGATATTTTCAGTTAATGTTAAAAACTTACAATTTTCTACGACATTCATTCATTCGTGCCTTCATTGTCCTATGAGTGGCAGTGAGAGGAGGATAGATGTGATGTAGGTGAAACAACATTGTATTATACTAGCATACCCCTAACTCGGTTAAGGGAAACAATTTGCATGACCACTTTCAAGAATAGCCAAGAACGAAGCGACGCCGTTTATAATCTAGGCACGGTTTATAACCAGAATAACAAAGACGTAAGCCCATTTTCTCTGAGACAAGAATTCATCCTATCATATATTCCTACAAAGCATTCCATTTGCAGGAATCAACCCCTAGGGTTTATTTCGACTGCCTTCTTGAAGAATGATTAGGTTTTGAAAATTAGGTTATTTTTCCAAGATTGCACAAAGAAGAATGCATGATATGAATTAAGATTTAATAATCCAATTTTAAACAAAGAAAGGATTACATCACAACTTAATTAGATTATAAAATTATTTTAAAATAATTTAATTAGTTTACAATAATCTAATTAGTTTACAGAAAATGCTTAATTACATAACAATTTAATTAAATTATATGTAATTAGTTTAAAATAATCCAATTTTAAAGCTTAATTAGTGAGTTTTTGGATTATAATCAAGTTTAAACAAATTACCCACAGAGATTTGTCAATGCACACTAGGTCTACTACTCCGAATATGCACTTTAGGTCTAGTGTGGACTTTATTTCGACTGCCTGCTTGAAGAACGATTATGTTTTCAAAATTAGGTTATTTTTCCAAGATTGCACAGAGAAGAAAAAAAGAATTGAATTAAGCTTTAATAATCCAATTTTAAACAAATAAAGATATTTAACTACATCACAACTTAATTAGATTATAAAATTGGTTTAAAATACATAAACTTAGTTTACAATAATCTAATTAGTTTATAGAAAACACTCTTAATTACATCACAACTTAATTAGATTATATGATATTTGTTTAAAATAACCCAATTTTAGCTTAAACCATAGCGCTCTGCAATGCTTCCCCTGCACACCTGTCGCATGACCTAGAATCTCTGCCACGGTACCTTCCGTCTGCTATGATCTGTAACAGGCAGACCCCAAGACTGATCAGTCAGAATGAGTCCGACGGAGGGGGGTCAACCCCCCTTGTATAACAACGTAACCGCCAATGACAGGGCGAGCACAAGAGCGAAGCGTCCCTCCCTCAAGCCGCCACCGCAACTACGAGACCAACTCCTAGCCAGAGAACAAGGGCTACAGAAATAGATGGATGTGGAAGCAGGTATGTCCCATCCAAAAGCACCTTGAGGCAGGGAGAAGGGAAAATTCATCCCACAATCAGAGAAACCCTCAAGATATCTCATCAGCTCAATAAGGGTGGGTGAACACACTTAGTTCATGTGCAAGCATGCCCTCATAGGCAAGTTCTTGGGACTATGGCCATATGAACGTGACCTAACCCGCTGGATCAAGCACTGGTGGAACCCTAAATGAGATTACGAAATCCAGCTAAGATCCAAAGGATTTTCACAATCATCCTGTACAACCTGGAGGATAAGGATAGAATTTTTGAAAATGGACCATACTTCTACAACTAAGCTGGGCTTTTCCTACACTTCTGGACGGACAGATTCAGTCCGGAAAAGGGAGAATTTACAATGGCTCTAGTCTGGATCCGACTTTACTCTCTGCCCCAGGAGTTTTGGCTAGATGAAATCCTCATGGGAATAGGAAACACAGTAGGGCACTATGTCAAAGCTTCAGAGGACACAAGGCAAATAAAATACACCTCATATGCCCGAATCTATGTATACATGGACATCTCCAACGCTCTTCCAGGATCTGTCACTCTGGAATATCAAGACAAAGACTGGAAACAAACATTGGATTACGAACACATTCCTTTCCGTTGCCGAAAGTGTCATGAACATGGCCACCTTTTTAGGGATTTTCCACTGAATATCCAAGCAACCAAAGCCATCGAGGCCAAGAAGAAAGATGGATTCACTATGGTCACAAGCAGGAAGAGAAACCCTCCAAAGAAACATCAGCCAGATCCCAAGACCACTATCCTAACCAAAAACTCATATGAGATCCTAAACCAGCTACCGGAAGATGAAGATATCCAAGACCCATACATAGCAAAACAACAGGCGAAAGGGAAGAACCAAGCTACACCTTCATCGATCCAAACCAACGAGGCTAGGATAGAAGAGCACAACGCCATGGACACAGACATCCACATGCAGTTGGAAGACCATGACCAAGCAGACATAGATCTGGAAAAAATGGAAGAAGCTCTAAATCAAAAGGATCTGCAAGCCCTCCCCGAAGAGCAACTCCGCAAAGTCCAAAAAGTTTTTTTGGACTCCATGGCAAGATCCACAGCCAAGCTGGGTATAGCCACATATCCAAGCTCAGACTCAAAGAAGATACCCCAAGAAAACAAAAGAAGAGGACGAAAGTCATCCCATCAGCTTATCAAGGAGGCATGAAATCTCATGCTCAATTCTGGGCAGATCCAAAAGCTCTCGAAGGGATACCTCCACACAACCCAACAAACCTTATGATGAAGATCATCACCTGGAACATTAGGGGAATTAATGGTAGATCCAAACAAAGGATCCTACGAGACTCGATCCAAGCAGAAAATCTAGACATCCTTCTACTACAGGAGACAAAATGTGCAAGGTCGGAAGCAGAAACCATATTCCAAAGAACCTGGCATGGATGTGAATCCATACACACCGACTCCACCAGAGCGTCAGGAGGATTAGCCATCTTATGGAACCCCAATACTATCACCCTAAGCGAACCCTTCTCTACCTTGGGCACGCTTACCACCCACTTCAATATCACAGGGTCAGCTCAGGAAGGCTACATCACAAATGTCTACAGACCTCAGAGTCAACAGGACAAGGATAGTATCATGAAGCAAATAAATCATATCAAAACCCTGCTGCGTATGCCCAACTAGATCCTAGGCAGCGAATTCAATATGATCCTGACACTAGAGGAGAAAAAAGGTGGAACTAAGTGACTGGAGCCTGATAGTGGTAAGTTCAAAACCCTCATCAACTCACTAAATCTAATAGACATAGAGAACCACAATGGAACTTTCACCTAGTCCAACCGCAGATCAGGGCACCAGCAGGTGGCCTGTCATCTGGATCGCTTCCTCATAGCGGAAGAATTACTAGAACAAGATCCGAGCATGGAGAGCCTCATTCTTCCAAGGGCAAGCTCATACCATTGGTCGATCACCTTCTGCCTAGAAACAGGGACCGTGCTGCAACACAAACCCTTTCAATTTTAGAAATTCTGGCTATCACACCCTGAATTCCATCATCTCGCAAAGCCTTGGTGGACCCAAGCAGAAATAGACCATGGTACCTGCATGTACAAATTCCAGCAGTGTCTTAAAAACTTCAAAAACTCGCTAAATCTATGGAACAAGAAAACTTTTGGAAACATATTTCAAAACATGCAGGCTATCGAAAATAGGCTAGCATTACTACAGGAAATCTTGATTTCAGGGACTAAAACAATAGACCTAATGAAGGAGGAAGTAGAGCTCCAAGCAAGTTTAGAGGAAAGGAAAAAGAAAGAGGAAATACTATGGTGACAAAAATCCAAAGTCTAGTGGCTCAAAGAGGGCGAGAGGAACACAAAATTCTTCCATAGAGCCATGATTCACCGTCGCTACATCAATCGAATAACGCATATGGAAGATGCCTAAGGAAACCCAATTAGGGAACACAACCAAATTGCTGAAGAACTTAACACCTACTACAAATATCTCCTAATAGAAACCAATGAGGAAAGAATGACAACAATTTAGAGGATAACAGGGCACATACCCTCCCTTGTGACTCCAGAACAGAATGAAGCACTAATGAGACCCATTACTCAGGAAGAAGTGGATCAGACAGTTAAAGAAATACCACCAGGCAAGGCACCCAGCCCAGACTATTTCACCACTAACTTCTTCCACCATTGCTAGGATCTAAGAAAGGAAGAGGTGAGGCAGGTCATGGAGGAATCGTGAACCTCTGTCCAAGTATTAACAACCCTCAATGAAACTTTCCTCACTCTAATTCTGAAGGAGGAAAGGGTTACCCATCCCAAGCAATATAGACCAATCACACTCTGCAATGTCATATACAAAATCATTACAAAGGTGATTGCTACACGTCCTAAGCCAATCCTTCCCTTCATCATCTCCAAGGAACAATTAGGCTATGTAGAGGGACGACAAATCAGGGACAATGTCATTCTGGCTCATGAGGTAATCCACTCTCTCAAGACGACTAAAACCCCAGGTATGCTTATTAAACTCGATCTTTCAAAATCTTTTGATAGAGTCAGCTGGAAGTACCTCCGCTCTATGCTCAACACCTTTGGGTTTGATCATCACTGGGTAGATTGGATCATGAAACTAACCTCGTCAGCCTTTTCTTCCATCCTGGTAAACGGGGTACCCTCCCAACCCTTCACTCCCTCCAGGGGCATAAGACAAGGGTGTTGAAATAATGTAACTGCAAAGAGTATTCTTATTATTATTTGATATATTATTTATAGGATTAATCCCCATTGTGGATTAATCATGTCGGTAATTGTATTAGGACCAAATCCCCTTTTGCGGATTGGTCAACAGACAATTATAATAAGAAGAATAAGAAGTTGGCCCCATCAGTTAATTATGAGACCCATAAATATAATAAAGGTGAGTTTACCCACCCATATTGAGAAGTCGGCCCTGCTAGTGAAGAGACACTTCACACGTGCCAGAACTTATATAAATACAGGAGGCTAGTGCCTCATTTGATCACAACTCACTTGCTCAGTTTGAGAGACAAGTTCTAATTTGTTACTGGCAAAGGAGAGAGGGAGAAGAGTGGTGCATCTCTTGGGGAGGACTATCTGTATTGGTTTGAGTTATCTCTTGAACATTGTATTAGCTATTTATGATAAGGAGGCTTTTGCTAGGTTTTCTTCCCCTAGAGGGTTTCCCAGGATAAATGCTGTATCTCTTGTGAATCTGTATTTCTCAGCGATGTTGTTCTTATGATGCTCTTATCTATTGAAATGCAAAGAACTATAATAATGGCATAAACATTAACAAAGGGGACCCTCTTTTTCCCTTCCTCTTCATCCTCATGGCGGAAGGTCTAGGGTGTTAGATCAAGACAACGATATTGGAAGGCACCCTTAAAGGCCTACTCTTTCATAATATTTAGCCAACACCCTCGCATAGCCAATTCGTCGATGACACCCTCCTATTGAATACCCCCACTGCATGAGAAGCCATCAAAATCACCTCCATTCTCTCTGACTTTGTAGAAGCTTCAGGCATGGCCCTCAACCTTGAAAAATCCAAAACCTACTTTTTCAACACTCCGATAGGGGTTCAAAATCACATCTTAAGACTCCTGGGCATACCCAAGAGCTCCCTTCCATCCAACTACCTTGGCATTCCCCTCACATGAGCTCCAACATGATCCATTTCCTGGGACAACCTGCTTCTCTCCATCTCTAATAGGCTTAACAATTGGACCTTTAGGCTTCTCAACATTGCAACAAGGCTGGTGTTTCTCAATTCAGTTCTACAAACCCTACCTACCTACCTTTTCATAGCTTTGGCAATGCTTAAACAAGTCATTAGGGCCATCTGAAACCTCCAAAGAAACTTCCTATGGCATGGGCACCAGCTGAACAAGAAGTGGGCATTAGTAGGCTGGGACAAGCTCTGTAAACCTAAAGCGTGGGGAGGACTGGGACTGCGAGACCCAGGGAAACTCAACCAAGTCATGGGAGCTAAAATGTGGTGGAGATGGTTAAAAGCCCCCACTGCGCTCTGGGCGCAACTTTGGAAACAAAAGTATGCTCCAAACACAAGTGTAGACAAACTCATCCATCACAACAAACAGATTCAGGGATCCAACATCTGGAATATAGCTTGGCAAAATAGAGAGCTGGATCAAAAACATGCCCTCTGGGAGATTCGGAATGGAGAAAGTGCACTTTTCTGGTAGGACTCATGGCAACAACAAAAACCTCTAGATCATATAGAGGAGCTAAGCCCCCTCAGGCAACTGCTTCACACAGACACCCCTCAACATGTAAAGGAATTTTGGTGACTAAGAAACAAACCTCTACCTTGGAGACAATGGAATACTTCCACCCAGGAGCTATAGATCCCAAAAAACTCGGACCTTCACGCCTGGTAGCACTATGCTAGCCACAGGAAAATCCCCAAGTGAGAAGGCCCAGACATTCTTAGATGGGGGCACTCCACTACAGGTAACTTTTTAGTCAAAGAAGCCTACTATCTGCAAGGTAATCACCAGAGTCATGACAAGGAGAATATCTAGAACAAGGTTTGGAGCCCCTTCCTCTGGCCGAAGGTGTCAACGTTTCTATGGCTCACCATCCACAACCATATCCTCACTTGGGATAATCTTCGGAAAAGAGGCTTCATTGGACCATCAATCTGCCCCTTATGTCAACAACAAGAGGAAACTCTGGAACATCTCTTCAACAAATGTCCTTTCATATAGGGGATATGGGACCAAGGGGCTCAAGCAATGCGCAGGATGAATCAGAACATGACTAGTATCAAGGATACAATAGAAAATTGGGACTTGCTATCTTTTAAAAATCCCATTATTGCCCTCATTTGGCTCCTACTCCTAGGATTCACTCTCTGGCAAATCTGGAAGGAATAGAACAAAATAATCTTCCACTCCAAGGCATCCACTCTGAAACTAGTATGGGGACAAATATGCAAGATCATATGGGGAACAATCCGAAGTAAAAATTGGAAGCAGGAGGATACAAAATGCGATCCGGAGGGGCATTACATTCTCCAACACTGGCAACTTAGCCTGAATAATTAGCCTGTGATAAATCCAAGCAATCCCCGAAAAAGAAGCCCAATTACCTGGTCCCCTCCTCCATAAATATTTATAAAGGTCAACTTTGATGGGGCCTCCAAAGGAAATCCGAGACCAACTGGATTTGGATCCACCCTCAGAAACTCAGATGGCCAAATCCTCTGCCTTGTAGCAGGTTTTATTGGAGAAAACACAAACAATGCCGTGGAACTGACGGGCCTCCTCCGGGGCACACAATTAGCAATTGACAACCACTTCCACAATATCATTGTGGAAGGGGATTCTCAAATCATCATCTGGCTAATTACTAAGATCCTCCACGGGGAACAGTTAGGGAAAATCTCGCCCAGCTGGAGATTATCGGGACTACTAGAGGAATTTGGAGCCTTACTTAGACCCAATCTCAGTATCATACCCTCCCATGTGAAAAGGGACGCGAACAATATAGCGGATTGCCTAGAAAATGAAGGGGTAACATTGGAGAGGGAAAGCATCTACTAGGATCCTCATATCTCGGAAGCTACAAAACTCTCCACCCACTGTCAATTCCTTGAAAACAAATATTACCCAACCCTGGATAGGGTGCCACCTAGCACAGAGGGGCCACGTGGTATAGCGCTTGGCCGGGCCTTAAATATAGGCCACCGGCCCCCATCCCCTTGCCATTAAGGATGGGGGCAAGCTGGTTCAGCCAGGTCGATGAGCCAAGACTTCTCGCATGCGTGATGGGAACGGAATCACAGAGCACTCAGTGGATGGCCTTAATGGCGGGTCTGGTCACTTTACTCCTCATGAATTTACTCGATTTTGGAGAGGAAGGGGCTCATTTGGAGCTGAAGCCACAACATTGGATCATCCTTGAGCTTTGGTGAAATTGTAATTGTCTAATTTCCACCAGATCCACTGCTTGGCACCTCCAAATGCCAAGGGAATGGGGCAAGCCCCGTATGGGGGCTTCTTGGTATGCTTCGGCTACGCGCAGAAAGAGATATCAAAACTTTGAGCGGACATTGTCCATGGCAAGGATGCAACTTGTTCAAAAACCTAGTAGACCTGAATTGCCTCCCATGGCCTATATTGAAGAAATTATCCTGGACGAACCCATTCAAGTCCCCCCAGCACACCTTCTCTTCACAGTCCCAGACAACTGGAACTCGACAAGATGTTTTCCCGGGAAAACTACCCAGTGGGCCTTCAAGGAACATCACAACTCCAACACAAGAGAAGCCCAATTGGATGATTTCTCCCCCTGGTACATCATAGAAGAAATTCTGGCAGAGATGGATGCGAAACCGACCGTAGGAGCAATAGAGATCCCTCCAACAGAAGACTTGGAATGAAAAGATGCAGCCGAGGCCGAGACAATTGGTATGGAAGGCGAGGTGTTAGGGGCTAGTCTGGATAGGGAGGGTGGCACCGCTCCTATGCCACGTCCTCTGTCTGTCATGCAAGAGGAAGGGCGTGGCCACCTGCCACTCCTCCACCCGAACCACCTGAAGTTAATCTTTGAACTATGGAGCTTGGTGGAGGACCTAATCCATCGCACCAGTCTAGTAAGCCAACGAGTAGACCTGCTCTACGAGGCCTACTCCAATACACAACCAGGACAACGCTGCCCGATGTGTGCTCAGACCTTCATGCTGACAGTCAAGGCAGATGAAGAGGATGGCGAGGGAAACATGGATGAAGGGGAGGCCATCGGGTAAATGTCACAGTTAATAGTTTTAGTCTTTTTCTCTGTTTTCCTCAGGCTAGTCATGGCTAAACGCCTTTATTTTGTAACTCTAAGACTCAAAGCTTTTTTTCAGACCAATGGCTGCCAGTTGTCTTGGCTTCCTTTGGGCAAGACAACTGGCAGCCAGTTTATCTTCCTCACAGACTACATAGATAGCCAACTGTCTCGTTTCCGCTTACACGGTGAGACAATTGGCAGACATGGTGTTTCTGGTTTAACCTTTTTTTGGAAAGTTAATACAACAGGCTCTGCTCTTTTTTACTTAAAAAAAAAAAAAAAAAATCCAATTTTAAAGCTTAATTAATGCGTTTTTGGATTATAATCAAGTTTAAACAAAGAAATAAGTTTAAACAACTTACGTGGGCCACAAAGCTTTGAAGAACGATCAAGTTTTGAAAATTATATTATTTTTCCAAGATTTCACAAAAGAGGAATTGAATTAAGTTTTAATAATCTAATTTTAAACAAACAAAGATATTGGATTACATAGGAGCTTAATTAGATTATAAAATTAGTTTAAAATATATAAACTTAGTTTAAAATAATCTAATTAGTTTACAAAAAATGCTTAATTACATCACAACTTAATTATATTAAATTATATATAATTAGTTTAAAATAATTCAATTTTAAAGTTTAATTAGTGCGTTTTTGTATTATAATCAAGTTTAAACATCTTACGTGGGCCACATAGCTTTGTGAAATACAATCTCTTCTGTGCTTTCAAATATTAATCACCCAATGCACTCTAGGTATGCCCACTTCATTCATGCTCCAATCCGAATAAAAAAACATAAAATTTTATATGAATGAATTAAATAGAAGTAGTGGGTCTATATATTGACCATCGTATCTGTCAGGTGCCCACACTTGCCATTTGGAAATAGTTGAAGATTACACTAAAGTGATTTGGCAATAGTGAAAGATTATTCTAGTATATTTCAATGGAATGTCTTTATTAACAAGGGCTTCCATGCAGCTTAGTCCCTGCCGGATAAGTTTAAGATGCAACTGACAGTCCAGGTTAAACTGTAACTGGTATTGCTACTCATTCAACTACAAAGTCAACTCTCAATTCATTGAATTTTCTTTCTTGTTTGAATTTCTTTCCCAAGTCTCTTAATAGCTCGCCATTCTATGGAGTTCAGGGAGAGCTTATTTTACTTTATCTATGTATATATTGCATTAGAATTCCCAAAAATATGAAAAGAATGTACAAGGTGATAGAAGTGATTGTAGAGCCTAGGCCCAGCCTAAATGATGGGACATGTCAAAGGAAATTATCGAGGCGCTTACCTTACGAACTATGCATCTTCCCGCCTCCTCCCTTACCTCTTATCAAGCCCACATTTCCTGCATTATCGTCCTATCACTTTCTGAATTGAACTGTATGTTCGTTGGTATAAAGGATCAAGAAAGTATCCTATGTTCATTCATTCATTAGGGCCACCTTTCAGTAGTGAAATTACTAGGTACATTTCAAGGTGGCAGACAGGGAAGGATAGCCTTTTGCTGAGCATTTTTTGTTTTGTGTCAAGAGTTTCTTTTTATTTTGCATCGAGAGTTTCTTTTTGTTTTGCGCTAATTGCTATGTTTCTTCCACCTTAGAAGTTGGTGAGAGAATACTTTCTAGGACAGAACTAAGTGCCATCCCATTAGTTAGGCCCGCAGGTCACCATTGTCACAATGTATTCCATGTCTGAGGAAAAGACTCGCAAGTCTCAAAATCATTCTAATCATAAGCATCATCGAAGCTATACCTCTGATCGCAGTCGATCTTGGTAAGTCCTAGAAGTATGGCAAGTCCCTGAATACAAAACAACTTCTACTACCTCTGCATCGTATTCACACTGTCGCAAGCTTGGTTTGGGCTACTCTGGTTGCTGATATTCGCTGTGTTAATATTAACTACGATTAAGTCCAGGTTAAAAATATTTTTAAAATAAGTATAATCTCACTTTTCCATTATGTATTATCTGTTTCAATCTCCAAGATTTTATGTATGTGACTTGGACAAACCCTTAATTAACCTGTTTAGACCAATCATATAGACACCCATATACACTTCCAATAGAAAATAACCACTTGATATGTAAATTAGAGAATGGAATTACTATGTAAACAACTATAGTAAGCCCCGTAGCAACATAAGCTCGGTAGCAAGATGACCTAACCTTGGAAAGGATGATGACGTGCCAGTGTTGGATGGCAGGCATGCAGAATGCTCCTCGTATGAACACAATCGCTAGCTAGGGCTTTCAGTATTTGCATGGTGAGCACGTTGCACGCTGAACAACTCCAACTAACCCTTCATTTCATTCCAGAGATATCATATCCTACAACGCCTCCTTATATTAGTCTACATCCTACCTAGTTGAGCGAAGCCCAATAAGTATGATGTTGAAGCAACTATTCCAGGGAGGAGAAAGCCAAGCCTCTAGTTGTCCAACTATTTCACATAGTGAATTCATCTACCTTTCTCACTATGATAGGGATATGCCTACATATCTTATTCAGTTAACCTTGCTTCACAGTGAAAACCTCTCTGGTCGGGAATATCTCAAAGCATGAACGTGTGCACCTAGGCCGTAGCACGATGTGATGTTTCAATATTTTCAACGAGCATGTTTTGAATGAGGTATCAGGTGACAAGATGAAGAACAAACATTATTTTTTAATTCTATTAAGATAATGAAGTTTCTGTATTTACAAGCGCCTAGCTTTAAATGAGGCACAAACTCACAAGACGCGATGAAGAAGAAATAATGGCTTTGTATGAGAGAAGGGTAGGAATGTGTGGAAGGGATGTGGAGGTTAAATGTACTAATCACATAAGAGACATAGTTCATAAGGAATGTAGATGATACAGTTCAGAATCAGTAAGAGAAGTTCTAAGTAGTATAGATCATAAGATAAATCCATATAGAGAAGGACATCGAGATGCAAATCAATTCATGTCTAGTCATCCTATCAACAACTTATTAAGGCTATGTAATTGACTCCATCCTTCCTGGGTGAGGTGTCCTGGGCAAGTGTCTTGAAAGCAGGACTGGGGAATGACGAGAGTTCTATGGTGGGCCGCCATACCTTACAACATAGCGTAGGGGGTGGGTGCTCCCAGTGATTGAGTAGTATTTGGGGACTGCCATTGGACGATGCCGGGGAGCTCTTCTCTATTTCCCATGCAACATCTTTCTATGCTATGGTGATCGAGATTCTGATCTTAGTGAGCCAGGCCTTGCTACACGAACTAGGCCAGCCAAGAAGCAAGCTCGAACAGGCCCTTGGTCCATATCTGTGGTCGCCAATAAGGAAGAAGGTGGTATTTTACAGAAGGGTACTCGATACAGGTGTGGATCCACCTCCAGCAACATGAAGCTTCCTCTTTAACCATTAGACTGCCTCCTCACTGAATTTTCCCACCACCTTAATTCCTTCTCTGTCTCGTGTAGAACGGTATCTAAGTTTCCCACCACCTTACTGCCTTCTCTGTCTCGTGCAGAGCGATATGTGATTGTTGAGGCCCTCTTGTGAAGGAAATGTTGTCAAGGCCATGAAGGTGGTGCTGTCAAGGTGTTGGAGACAATGGCTGCAATTTTTAAAGCCCTGGAATACACCAATCAGTTGGTTTCGGTTTGATGGTGTTGTCAATGCGGTGGAGATGGTGGCCACAATTTTGGTTTAGGTTTGATGGTGGTGGATATGGTGGCCGCAATTTCGGTTTCGGTTTGATGGTGGTGGAGATGGTGGCCACAATTTTGGTTTCGGTTTGATGGTGGTGGAGACAGTGGCCGTAATTTCAGTTTCATTTTGATGGTGTTGTTAATGCGATGGAGACAATGGCTGCAATTTTTAAAGCCATGGCAGCCAGTGGCCGCAATTTTTAAATCCATGGCATACACATATCGATAGATTTGATAGTCAATATAATGCAAATATTTGAGTGTTAGGATTTCCAAGTAGTTAAGAATCTGTGTCAGGATTTCCAATAAAACATTAAGAAGACATTAGGCAGTCAATATAATGCAGATCTTTGTGTGAGGATTTCCAAGCACCTAAAAATATGTGTGAAGATTTCCAATAAAAAATTAGGAAGGGAAGACATTAGGAAGAGCGTAAAATAAACTGTTGAGAACCGTGAAGGGCCCAATAAGACCTAGAATCTATTCTCCAATCAGATTAAGAAGAATAACATTTTTTTAAATTTTAGTTCTCTATCTCAAACATTAGAGGTCCAAGACAAATATCTTGTCAAACAACATACTAATAGGAAGTCAATGGTGAATCGAATTCTAGATTCCCTACTTGTGTTCGGCAGGGACTGATAATGAACAAATTTTAAGGTTTTTAGGATATATAGTTATATATACTAGTTTTTCACTTGCGTTATAAAGAGACTTTAGATTTTAATTCAATTTTTGATTTTTTTCTTACATAGATATCTTATATTACTCAAACTCCAATAAATTATTTGCACTCAATCATTATGGAAGATTACACTTTAGCCATTTGGCAATAGTGAAGGATTACTCAGTATTGATTACACTTCAAGCAACAATGAAAGATTACCCAGTGTCTTTCAATAAAATGTCGTTACTATTGTAAAAGAAATTATAATATTTTTACGACGATAAATCTACACATACCAGTTTTCATTGGTGATGCATAGAAAGAATTTGAGCCACTTTATCCCTTTTCCTTATAGAACAAATACATTGTAAATTGTGAATTACAAAAGACAAGAAAACATTATGCATTAAATTGCAGGGTATGCATTGAATTGAAGAGGATTTTCTATAGATTTGGATGGTGTATGAGCTATTAGATCTATGTGCATAAGGATCTATCTACCCGTTTACTACCCCAAACTGTAATAAATACTTTACAACTTGATATTTATTGATAAAAAATTGTAGATAATTTTTCAATGTCTTCAATCTTATGACTTGGGTTGTTGTTTGCAAATGGATTATCTGATTGTCGGAATTGTAGTCGTTCAACTTATGTGAATATTACCTTGTGCAATGGACTCTAACTTGAGTTCACTTCCTAGAACAAATTCCTTGGTCATTCATAGGAGGTTAATTTTGGGACATACATAAATATTTTAATTTACAGTCACTAGTCATTGGAGATAAATTATAAATTGTCTTCAAGAGACTGACAACACCATTTCTTTCCTGTTCTGTATTTGTTAGGAGGGACACATTCTTGTTGAAACAAATTAGTTTCAATCATACATATTGAGCTTAAACTCAACCAAATATCTAACATACCACCTTTTATTGTGTGTAATCTTTTTCTCATTACTTTGAGATACTTATATGGTAGTAATAAGGTTTGAACATAATATGAGTAGTAAATAGTAAGATGTGATTGCTCTATAAGCTATGACTATCCATTACCATGTTCATGTATTCCATGTCACCAAGTGTAATCATACTGTGAACTATATAAGGTTTGATGTTGTGATAAAAACAATGGTAATCAAACAAATGATAGAAATGATATCTAATTGGTTCAAGCTCCAATGTGTGTACTATGTATCATATTCACTCTGTTTTATGGAAATCATTACATAAATAAACTTCATATAACACAACCTTAAATGTTATGGATAAACACTGGTTACCTGATTAGACTTAGTTGTTAAAGCATCATTGCTTACTTACTAGTATATACCATTCAATGAGGTGAACAAAGTGAGGTTATTACATAAATTACATGGATTTTAGACTAGCTCTAAGGTTATGTAAGGTATGAGTAAGGTATGGTTTGTTCATATTCATTATGTGACATTGATCAGAGTTATCATAAGTGTTACCATATTATAAGCATGATATAAGTATCAATACTAAGGAACTATCATTAGAGGATGTAAGAGATTTTCCCCCATTGAATAAGGTGAAGAGCATGTTGGAATCAATATAAATATATAACTAATCTTAAGCTTATCTCTATCTTAATGTGAAGAGTCAAACCCATATGTATATGCTTTATTTGATAAGATCAATTTAAAACACTTGTATAATGGTAAGATGTTGGTACTATTACCATTACTATCGCCTTATGAGTACTATGTTAATTCGACTAAGTGAGCTTACATGAGCTTGATTCCCATTAGTATGCGTTTAGCTGTAAGTATCAATTATAAGTGATTAGGGTTATAATCAGTAATCATCCTCTTGCTTGTTTTACCATGTGTTCTAATACGATAGTACCAATTATTCCTGGGATCTTGAATAGTGTTACTAGTTGATGTAATATCCCTATATAATATATGTTACAACTTGTTCAACATTGGTTATCCTTTTATGAGTTATGTTGAGATTTCACACCCATGTCTATCAAGATTAATGGGAATAGCTTATAGGTTATGATTAGCATTAAGTTAATTACTAGTATCAACTAAGCTTAGTACCAAATCCATTGAATAAGTGGGAATAGAAAAATAGTTACATATAATACTTATTACCATGTATCATAGTGATCCCCTAGATTTCCCTTTATTCCATACGGTAAATCAGAGTATCCTACTCATCTATGGTATATATTAGTAATGCAATTAGTTCTAACTGTAAGATACCAGTAGTATGTCCATTGTATCTATGCCAAATTAGAGCTGGTTGGGTGAGCATATCAAACCATGCGATACACATGAGATAAGGGATGAATGGGTACACATATCACACTAATGGTAGTAATACTCATAGAAATGACATGTATAAGCATTATACACGTAATGGTTACAATTTCTTCTTGTGTTACTAATCCTATGAATCAATGGTAATACTAGTATCATATAAGTAGTGAGTAATGAGACTAATACATAGTAATAAGGTAAAGTGATATCTCGAGCTTATAATATGTTAACATGTAGTCAACTATAGTAATCCATAGATCAAAGTAATGGAGATCATAGACATTAGACATGATATGGGAATAATTCATTTCCTGCAGGTTACACAGTTTCAATTCCTGTAATCTAAGTAATGAGAACGAGGTTATATGTTGACTTGTAATATCATATTAATCCATATCTCCACCTATTGAAACTATCATAAGTCATAATCAATATAGAGGGGTCTTCCAAGAAACATTCCACATGTTTCCACACAAAAATCAATTGAAATATTTAAGTGTTTATCATTTCTAATTGTATTAGAAGGCTTAAAATGCAAATATTGTGAATGGATAAAATTTTTTCTTAATGTGTTTATACATTTCTTGTAGGCATTGATACAAAATGAGTGATCAAGGAAATAAATGGAAGACTATCATGGGCCTTGAGGTGCAAGACCCTAAAGAAAATATCACATTTTATGGTAAAGATTTAATTTGGTCTGATGTATATCGAACGAACATGAGCATTGATTGGGTTGCAAAAAACCTTCAAAAAGAGTTCTTGAATTTATTAGAGGGGAGGAAATGAATCAATAAGCCCCATGTAATTTCATCCATTGATATAACAAACCCCAAAAATCAATGGCTAGTGTTGCTTTACAATATGAGTTGTAAGTACCTTAGAAATGCAGTGTTTACATGTTGGTAATACACGTGTTTTCTCATTTGTTGTATGTATTGATGTTTCAAACATTGTTATGTAATTATGCTTGATCATATGGCCCAGAGGAAAAGAGAAGAAAACATACAAAGAAACAAATGACATCCTTTGTGAAAAAGAGGGGTTGTCAGTGCCACTTCATCATAAAGGTTATGGTTCAAAACCCTGATGTAGCAATCTTTACATATAATGTGTATGACCATGAATATGGGGAAGGATGGCCTTTTCATGGCCAACATGATACTTAGGGTGAGGCTAGGTCCATGCATAAGCCACGGATTTCAAGAGACATGGTCTCTTATGTAGAAAGTTGTTATTTTTTGGAAGTGCTAGTTGATTCAGTTTGTAAAATGGATATGAAGAAGCATGTTGATATGGATGCCAAAGCTCGGGAAATAGATTTTTCCTTAAGAAGGAAAGATGTTGTCAACATCTACAATCGTTTGATGAAGGGAAACTACCAATTGCACAAAAAGGATGAAATGAGCGTGAAACTTTGGTATAAAAAACACCAAGATGATTTTTTCTTTTACCAAAAGTCCAATGGTGGAGATATCCCTTTCAAAGTTAGAATTCAAATGCCATGGATGTTTGAGACCATGGTTAAGCTATCTCACAATAACTTAATATCCATGGATTCAACATTCAATACAAATAAATATGGGGTAATTATGTTTCCAATGATTGATTTAGTATGATTGTTTGATTTGTAGTGATTAAATATTATTGATGACTTAAACTTGACTACATATGTTCTTTTGAATATGACAATATCAATTTACACATTAGTGGATTTTGATGGAAAAAGTGGGGTGCCAGTTGCATGGGTGGTGGAATCATGAAATATGTCACAAGATATTGCACTATGGTTGGAGCACCTCATGCATAGGTGTTACCAATTTCGTCCTGATTGGGAAGTTAATGCCTTCATGGTTGATGATGCATTGGATGAAATCACTGCATTAAGGTAACTTCAATCTTGTTATTGTACATTTTAACTTGTATTTATTCTAATAATATCACACTAAATATGAATTGAATTTGGAAGGAGGATGATAAGGTGTGAAGTGATCTTATGTATTTGGCATGTATGATGAGCATGGATAAAATACGTGAACATGTTGTCTAGTAGTCCGAAGAAAGAAAATGATATGTTCAATGAGTTAGGTATCATCATGAAAACATGTTCCAATGACGAAGTGACATATGCAATTGATGGATTTTTCAACAAATTCGCAAATGAGGAGAAGTTTTTGGACTATTTCTACAAGAATTGGGTTTCTGGTAATAACATTCGTAAGTGCAAGTACTTTTGTTTGTATTTCTATTTTTTTGTTTCGTAAATATGACATCTTCACTAACTCATTTTTTTATATGTAGGGATGCGAGTAAAAGGTTGCAGAGATTTTCCTCATGTAAATCAAGAGACAAATAATGCTATCAAGTCATATCATTATTACCCGAAGACCAAATTTCTATCATATGGAAGAAAAAAGTGTGCTCATAGGATGGATTGGTTGTTGTATATCCTTATGATAAATGTTGAACCCTATTACCGGTTCAAGGAAATTTTGAAAAAAGAGGGATATTTGAATAACTACAAGAAAGAGAAACAACTTGAATCATCAATGGAAAAGGAAAGAATAATTCCATATAGTGATTTTTGTCCTCATGAGAGAATATCTCATGCCTACTAGGTGAGGATTCAAACTAAGTGTGATAAGAAATATCTTGTCACTTGGTATCACACAAATATTATAGCTTGTGATTGTCCATAGTCTATTCGTGGAAACATTTGCAATCATGCCATAAAAGGTGAATTGGTTGTATTGTCGCTTAAGGAATTCAAATTCATTACTGGATCATGATGCAATACACAATTCATTCAATGACCCCCATGAGATAAGCACACATGAACCAAACCTTGATGTAGATGCCAACAAATCTATTATGGCCAATGATAATGTTGATCTAGATGTTGAGGGAATTTAGTTGGATAGAGAGGAATTGTTTGGCTACTTAAAGTTTCTTTTAAACAATCCTCCCTCTACTTTGAACAAGACCGAACAATTGGTTGGTCTAGTTAAAAAAATGTTGTATGAATACAACAACCTTCATATTATGGATTATGACTTCACCCATAGGTTGGGTGCTTTTGAGTCATCTCTAAAGAGGAAGAAGAGTTTTCTTATCCCTAAAAAGGAGAAAAAAAGAATAAAACAAAGTGATGGCTTCAAAATTGATTTGAATGTCCCTTCATGTGAATATGAACCATTTCAGTTTCAATACCTCAATAACCAAGGGCATCCTCACTCCAACAATGTAGTGTCTATGGTCCCAAGTGAGTTTAAAAGAGAAATTATATGAATATGTTTAGATTAGTGTATATATACATCACCATTTTTTAATGGAGTAGTGTGTGAATTGTTTGCAAAGGTGCAACAATCCACTACTATAGATTCATTCCAAGGACATAGATAGATAATATGTCATTCTCATTTTCCTACAATTCCAGGTACTTTTGATTGGACTTGCAATCGATCTAATCAATATTTTCATATTTGTATTAATTTACATGCCAATGTGGGTTTTGTTATAGATATAGGAGTTTTTTCTAGAAATTTTCCTCCCTTGGAACATGCTCATATGGTTGACAACTCTCTAGTTGGTGATTTTACAGGTTTTGTTGTGATACACTTTATCTTAGTTTGTTTTTATTGGTGTATTAGGGGTTTTTAATGTATTAATGTGTTAATGATGTTTATGACAGGTAACTATAGTATGAGGGGAGAAGCATCCTCTTCTTCCATACAAATCCAACAACACGAGGGTTATAGCTCCAGTATTGCCCAATTTTCCGGAGACATACCTCATCATATCGAGTAATCCATTCTAGTGAAGGTGAACCCTCATATCTAGTATTTTTTAAATTTCCACAATATCTGAGTGTTTAACATGAATAAAAAATGCTTCAAGTATTGAAACCATATCAAAATGAGCCCCATTTATAAGAGTAATATATTTATGATAAATTATTATCAACCCAAAAATGTTGTAAAGCTAAAGTTCAAATAAGAAGGTTTTACCTTAGAGCTTATATTTTGAGTGTTTTTTCACAAATTCCATGCTAGTGATGCCATCCCCCTTTTCCCATGGCTAGATAAGGTGAATTATATGATATAGGGAAGTGACTCCTAATTCAAAAAAAATTTGCTATAGGGAAATGGCCCCTAACTCATAAGAATAATACCAATAGAAAAGAAAAAGATAAGTTCCAGATTAAACTTGTATCCACATATAATAACACACAAACATAAAAACAACAAAAAGTTTCATTTAGTTGCTCACCCAACTATGGGATCCCAAGACCCAATGACAATATAGATTCTATGCAAAATGTGGTAATTTAGTTTGACAAGCATAGTCATGCAACATGTTATTTCATTATGATTTTTTTTTGTACTAGAGGTTTAATCAAGTAGCACTTCATATTTAAGATAAGGCATAGATTTCATTTATTTGTGCATATATTGTAGGCAGAGGATGAAAAATATGTTCTCTAGCCAATGAACTATCCAATACCTCCAATTGATGTAATGAAAAACATACAAGCAAGATGTACATGGAAGATATTTGACAAAATTGAACATCAATGTAGTGAAAACAACTTTTTTCCAAGTGTTTTTGCTCATTTGATGGGCTTAAAAGAGATGCCCGACAATTGTTATTGGTAACATGAAAAATATGAGAGACGCAGGGTAACAAGGTTGCAAGTTTCAAATGAGTGTCTGCAAGAGACTAGAAACAATTGTAAGCAAGCCCATAAATACGGATTGCACTTAGTGCTATTTTGGTTATATGCACCCTTACTTTCTGTATGTGAGAAACTTTTCCTATTTCAGTATAATGGTTTGGATTCACATGGATGCATACGAGTGTATTTTTTTTTTCAAAATTTGAATCTTTTATGTATTTTTTAGTAGACAAGTTTTGTGCACCAACTTTGTTTCCGTTTTTCGTCTAGTTCCTGTCTGGTTCTAGTTTCTAGGGTCAACCAATTCAATGAAAAATGATTCATAATGCATAAACAATACATCATATCAAATTTTTTACTGATTTGATATCCCAGAGAGTTATACCTTGTCAAAATAAAATTGAAAAGCATGTCAAACATCCATAAGCTTCATTTTCATCAGTGTCTTCATTTGGGATATTTGGCTAGTCATTCTGATCTTCAATTATTTGTTCATTATCTTCTAAAATAGCAGCTTGTGCATCGTTATCAGGTTCTTGGATCAATTTGTTGAGAGAAACTGTAATTTTTCGCTTCCTTTTGTGTAAAATGATGCGCACTGTGATGCATGAGCCACAAGCAGGACAAAGTAAGTCGTGTGATTGCTTCTCCTTTAGAAGTTTGGAAATCTATTCTACCTTTCTTGTGGATGTACCATTGTCAAGAGTCCTTTCCCAATGATATGTTAGTTGCACCTCATCCCGTGCCATTAAAAATTTATCCATTGGATTCAACATGATAGTTAAAAGACACTTGGATGGTTCTCATTATCCTCTGTCATGATTTTCTTTTCCATGGTATGGATCACCTTCTCATATTTTACTAGTTCAACATATTTACTTTCATATTCAATTGCTTCACCTTCTTTGTTGAAGAAATCCTTTCTTTCATAACTTGTAGTTATGTATTTGATGTTACACAAATTAGATACATTGTGTGTATGCTGACAACAAAATAGTAATCTTTCAGCCATACTTGATTGCAATTTTTTTATGGAGAGTGTGTTTTGTGAGTTCTTTTCTCTGTAGCAAAGTTTTTTCAATTGGAAGTATCTCGATTTGTTTATGTTACAACTGATATATTTTCATTGAATGATTTTCACTTATATTTTGTTTTTGATAAATGTAGGGGTTGTTGGTTACTTGGGATCTACATTGTTTGTAAGAAGAATTTATCGGAATATCAATTGTGATCAAGAACAAGTACATCGAAAACAAAATGAAATATATTTAATGAATATTTTTTTATCGAAAGGAAAAATTTGTAACATTATTTTTAAGATATCAAAAGCTACATTCAGAAAGATGACAACAACATCACATCAAAAAAACTTTAATTCTTACTTAAAGTCTTTCCATCTGTCCTATATCAAATCTATCACCGATCATGGCATTTAGCCTTATGTTTTTTCAAAAATATAAATAACAAAAAAGGGGCCAAATCCTCTGGAAACCCGATAAATGTACAACAACAAAAGTTCATTAAGCATTCTCTCAAGAGAGGGTCTTCATCATCTTTAGTAGAAACTTTCAACACAATCATTCATCAACTGGAAAATATTTCAACACAACCATTCATCAATTATTCATAAAAGTACCAATGAGCAAAAAAGGGATGTTGTTCCTCAACCTGTAGCCAACTTAGATTGATTTCGAACATTTTGTTTGGACAAACCATAGGCAACTTTATTAAAAGTTATTTTTACATGAATAAAACATATTTGCTCATAAAGTTTCCTAGAGTGAATATAGGGAGGAACAATGTATATTATTCTAGTATTTATATTATTAATCATCATAACTAAGGAGAACATCGTTATTAATCCATTTGATGGAAGACATCATGGAAAATCAAGATTCAAACTCAAATTAATAGTTTTTATGATTGCATAGTATTCTACCCAAGCAAAAGATATCAATATGCCATGAAATGAGGCAAAATAAATAAACTACTAAACCCAACATCAATGAATGCAACAATAAGTTATAGATTACTGTCAACTTCTTGCCTTGAATAGGAGACAATTCACATGAAAAATGGTCTTGAGAAACAATATACATTAAACAATTAGGTTGTGGAAGGATGCAACAAAAACTATATGGAACCAAAATGTGCTAATGAAATATGGTTGCTCACTACAAGAAATGCATTAGCAGAACTTACATGAAATAATTATCAACATAAATGTTATCAAAGTTATAATAGAATACAATTTATGAAATAGTGTTGGATACAAAAGAGTCAAGCACGTTAAAGTAACTTTCAAGAACATAATCATGCATCGAACATATAAGATTTAGAGTTCCAGCATAAGAAACCGAAGCTGGAGATGGACCATTCGGTAGTAAAAAAACCTAGTTGAATGGAAATGAATGTTCTATTACATCTAGTAAACCATAAGAGGTATAACTTTCAGGTTATTTTGGTTCCATAGTCCACAAAAGATAGTCACATTTAAATGACTATCCAACATAGAAACATCCAAGTGATTGCATTGGGAAACTCCTATAAATGTAGAATCAATCAATGTCCAACCAATAGAACATAATAACCTTATGATCCCTTTGAAATCTTATGGAGAAATTTAGAGTCTCTTAATATAGAAACTTCACTTTTGCACGATAATAAATTGGAGATGCATAATTAAGAATATGATGATGCATGGTAGTTATAATAAGACAAATTATTTCTATTCCATTAAGAATTTAGGATAAAGTGTTTTCTTCTACATGTATGAATCTAGATTTTAAGGCACTAGACTAAAAAATTGATTGTAGTGATAAGCAAGAGGTATACAAATATTTTTTCAATCATGCATTGCCCGGTTTTGAAACTGATTGACATCCAATCCTATCAACCCACCAATGAGAACCATATCTTTAACATACACTGATATATATGGGGTTTGAGGCATTCTTATAACACATTTTTGAACACAAGATTCAAAGATAATGTGGTCAAAACCATTATTCTACCATGCTTGGAGTAAAACAAGGCCATAAGAAGATAATGTAGGTGTGGAAAACATAGGTGCTAGAATCATTTGTGAATACTTTCAATAAACATGATTTGTTTAAGTGTCATGATTTGCTCTATAAAACATGGTAAAATAACAAAGAAAAAATAGTTAGAACCTCAAAACACTCATTTATTTCATCACGAACCATACACATAAGTTTGGATTTATACAAAGCCTTGTTCAACCTTATCACCCTTACACGAGACACCATATATTACAATTTGAGGCAAATGTAATATAGTAATGGGATCTTCTTTAGTGAAACAACCATGCCACTAGAGATACAAAAACAATCATCAGAAGAAAGCATTCACACATTGGCGATCTATATCGATGTCCATAAATGACTTTTGTTGGCATAGATGGTGATACCAGGTCATATTTGACACCTTCACCTGCAATTGACATTGCTCCTGACACTAAATAACTTGACATCTTCTTAATCTACGCATGGTAATTTATGGTAAAACAGTAAAATTGAGCAACACCAATTCTTGCTTCTCTATGAAGGGGTTTTAGATTGTATTTTCAAACTTGATAAATTCCTTTCATCTTATTACATATCAATTTTGAGTTGGTGAAGACTAGAATATCATTGGAACCATATTTTTTGTTGCTTTTAGCCCTTCAACAAGGGAAATATTGTATGCTTCATTATTTGTAGTCTTTCCATGAA
>ML791850.1:151574-185138 GCA_009831015.1 Picea engelmannii
GGTTGTTGTTTGCAAATGGATTATCTGATTGTCGGAATTGTAGTCGTTCAACTTATGTGAATATTACCTTGTGCAATGGACTCTAACTTGAGTTCACTTCCTAGAACAAATTCCTTGGTCATTCATAGGAGGTTAATTTTGGGACATACATAAATATTTTAATTTACAGTCACTAGTCATTGGAGATAAATTATAAATTGTCTTCAAGAGACTGACAACACCATTTCTTTCCTGTTCTGTATTTGTTAGGAGGGACACATTCTTGTTGAAACAAATTAGTTTCAATCATACATATTGAGCTTAAACTCAACCAAATATCTAACATACCACCTTTTATTGTGTGTAATCTTTTTCTCATTACTTTGAGATACTTATATGGTAGTAATAAGGTTTGAACATAATATGAGTAGTAAATAGTAAGATGTGATTGCTCTATAAGCTATGACTATCCATTACCATGTTCATGTATTCCATGTCACCAAGTGTAATCATACTGTGAACTATATAAGGTTTGATGTTGTGATAAAAACAATGGTAATCAAACAAATGATAGAAATGATATCTAATTGGTTCAAGCTCCAATGTGTGTACTATGTATCATATTCACTCTGTTTTATGGAAATCATTACATAAATAAACTTCATATAACACAACCTTAAATGTTATGGATAAACACTGGTTACCTGATTAGACTTAGTTGTTAAAGCATCATTGCTTACTTACTAGTATATACCATTCAATGAGGTGAACAAAGTGAGGTTATTACATAAATTACATGGATTTTAGACTAGCTCTAAGGTTATGTAAGGTATGAGTAAGGTATGGTTTGTTCATATTCATTATGTGACATTGATCAGAGTTATCATAAGTGTTACCATATTATAAGCATGATATAAGTATCAATACTAAGGAACTATCATTAGAGGATGTAAGAGATTTTCCCCCATTGAATAAGGTGAAGAGCATGTTGGAATCAATATAAATATATAACTAATCTTAAGCTTATCTCTATCTTAATGTGAAGAGTCAAACCCATATGTATATGCTTTATTTGATAAGATCAATTTAAAACACTTGTATAATGGTAAGATGTTGGTACTATTACCATTACTATCGCCTTATGAGTACTATGTTAATTCGACTAAGTGAGCTTACATGAGCTTGATTCCCATTAGTATGCGTTTAGCTGTAAGTATCAATTATAAGTGATTAGGGTTATAATCAGTAATCATCCTCTTGCTTGTTTTACCATGTGTTCTAATACGATAGTACCAATTATTCCTGGGATCTTGAATAGTGTTACTAGTTGATGTAATATCCCTATATAATATATGTTACAACTTGTTCAACATTGGTTATCCTTTTATGAGTTATGTTGAGATTTCACACCCATGTCTATCAAGATTAATGGGAATAGCTTATAGGTTATGATTAGCATTAAGTTAATTACTAGTATCAACTAAGCTTAGTACCAAATCCATTGAATAAGTGGGAATAGAAAAATAGTTACATATAATACTTATTACCATGTATCATAGTGATCCCCTAGATTTCCCTTTATTCCATACGGTAAATCAGAGTATCCTACTCATCTATGGTATATATTAGTAATGCAATTAGTTCTAACTGTAAGATACCAGTAGTATGTCCATTGTATCTATGCCAAATTAGAGCTGGTTGGGTGAGCATATCAAACCATGCGATACACATGAGATAAGGGATGAATGGGTACACATATCACACTAATGGTAGTAATACTCATAGAAATGACATGTATAAGCATTATACACGTAATGGTTACAATTTCTTCTTGTGTTACTAATCCTATGAATCAATGGTAATACTAGTATCATATAAGTAGTGAGTAATGAGACTAATACATAGTAATAAGGTAAAGTGATATCTCGAGCTTATAATATGTTAACATGTAGTCAACTATAGTAATCCATAGATCAAAGTAATGGAGATCATAGACATTAGACATGATATGGGAATAATTCATTTCCTGCAGGTTACACAGTTTCAATTCCTGTAATCTAAGTAATGAGAACGAGGTTATATGTTGACTTGTAATATCATATTAATCCATATCTCCACCTATTGAAACTATCATAAGTCATAATCAATATAGAGGGGTCTTCCAAGAAACATTCCACATGTTTCCACACAAAAATCAATTGAAATATTTAAGTGTTTATCATTTCTAATTGTATTAGAAGGCTTAAAATGCAAATATTGTGAATGGATAAAATTTTTTCTTAATGTGTTTATACATTTCTTGTAGGCATTGATACAAAATGAGTGATCAAGGAAATAAATGGAAGACTATCATGGGCCTTGAGGTGCAAGACCCTAAAGAAAATATCACATTTTATGGTAAAGATTTAATTTGGTCTGATGTATATCGAACGAACATGAGCATTGATTGGGTTGCAAAAAACCTTCAAAAAGAGTTCTTGAATTTATTAGAGGGGAGGAAATGAATCAATAAGCCCCATGTAATTTCATCCATTGATATAACAAACCCCAAAAATCAATGGCTAGTGTTGCTTTACAATATGAGTTGTAAGTACCTTAGAAATGCAGTGTTTACATGTTGGTAATACACGTGTTTTCTCATTTGTTGTATGTATTGATGTTTCAAACATTGTTATGTAATTATGCTTGATCATATGGCCCAGAGGAAAAGAGAAGAAAACATACAAAGAAACAAATGACATCCTTTGTGAAAAAGAGGGGTTGTCAGTGCCACTTCATCATAAAGGTTATGGTTCAAAACCCTGATGTAGCAATCTTTACATATAATGTGTATGACCATGAATATGGGGAAGGATGGCCTTTTCATGGCCAACATGATACTTAGGGTGAGGCTAGGTCCATGCATAAGCCACGGATTTCAAGAGACATGGTCTCTTATGTAGAAAGTTGTTATTTTTTGGAAGTGCTAGTTGATTCAGTTTGTAAAATGGATATGAAGAAGCATGTTGATATGGATGCCAAAGCTCGGGAAATAGATTTTTCCTTAAGAAGGAAAGATGTTGTCAACATCTACAATCGTTTGATGAAGGGAAACTACCAATTGCACAAAAAGGATGAAATGAGCGTGAAACTTTGGTATAAAAAACACCAAGATGATTTTTTCTTTTACCAAAAGTCCAATGGTGGAGATATCCCTTTCAAAGTTAGAATTCAAATGCCATGGATGTTTGAGACCATGGTTAAGCTATCTCACAATAACTTAATATCCATGGATTCAACATTCAATACAAATAAATATGGGGTAATTATGTTTCCAATGATTGATTTAGTATGATTGTTTGATTTGTAGTGATTAAATATTATTGATGACTTAAACTTGACTACATATGTTCTTTTGAATATGACAATATCAATTTACACATTAGTGGATTTTGATGGAAAAAGTGGGGTGCCAGTTGCATGGGTGGTGGAATCATGAAATATGTCACAAGATATTGCACTATGGTTGGAGCACCTCATGCATAGGTGTTACCAATTTCGTCCTGATTGGGAAGTTAATGCCTTCATGGTTGATGATGCATTGGATGAAATCACTGCATTAAGGTAACTTCAATCTTGTTATTGTACATTTTAACTTGTATTTATTCTAATAATATCACACTAAATATGAATTGAATTTGGAAGGAGGATGATAAGGTGTGAAGTGATCTTATGTATTTGGCATGTATGATGAGCATGGATAAAATACGTGAACATGTTGTCTAGTAGTCCGAAGAAAGAAAATGATATGTTCAATGAGTTAGGTATCATCATGAAAACATGTTCCAATGACGAAGTGACATATGCAATTGATGGATTTTTCAACAAATTCGCAAATGAGGAGAAGTTTTTGGACTATTTCTACAAGAATTGGGTTTCTGGTAATAACATTCGTAAGTGCAAGTACTTTTGTTTGTATTTCTATTTTTTTGTTTCGTAAATATGACATCTTCACTAACTCATTTTTTTATATGTAGGGATGCGAGTAAAAGGTTGCAGAGATTTTCCTCATGTAAATCAAGAGACAAATAATGCTATCAAGTCATATCATTATTACCCGAAGACCAAATTTCTATCATATGGAAGAAAAAAGTGTGCTCATAGGATGGATTGGTTGTTGTATATCCTTATGATAAATGTTGAACCCTATTACCGGTTCAAGGAAATTTTGAAAAAAGAGGGATATTTGAATAACTACAAGAAAGAGAAACAACTTGAATCATCAATGGAAAAGGAAAGAATAATTCCATATAGTGATTTTTGTCCTCATGAGAGAATATCTCATGCCTACTAGGTGAGGATTCAAACTAAGTGTGATAAGAAATATCTTGTCACTTGGTATCACACAAATATTATAGCTTGTGATTGTCCATAGTCTATTCGTGGAAACATTTGCAATCATGCCATAAAAGGTGAATTGGTTGTATTGTCGCTTAAGGAATTCAAATTCATTACTGGATCATGATGCAATACACAATTCATTCAATGACCCCCATGAGATAAGCACACATGAACCAAACCTTGATGTAGATGCCAACAAATCTATTATGGCCAATGATAATGTTGATCTAGATGTTGAGGGAATTTAGTTGGATAGAGAGGAATTGTTTGGCTACTTAAAGTTTCTTTTAAACAATCCTCCCTCTACTTTGAACAAGACCGAACAATTGGTTGGTCTAGTTAAAAAAATGTTGTATGAATACAACAACCTTCATATTATGGATTATGACTTCACCCATAGGTTGGGTGCTTTTGAGTCATCTCTAAAGAGGAAGAAGAGTTTTCTTATCCCTAAAAAGGAGAAAAAAAGAATAAAACAAAGTGATGGCTTCAAAATTGATTTGAATGTCCCTTCATGTGAATATGAACCATTTCAGTTTCAATACCTCAATAACCAAGGGCATCCTCACTCCAACAATGTAGTGTCTATGGTCCCAAGTGAGTTTAAAAGAGAAATTATATGAATATGTTTAGATTAGTGTATATATACATCACCATTTTTTAATGGAGTAGTGTGTGAATTGTTTGCAAAGGTGCAACAATCCACTACTATAGATTCATTCCAAGGACATAGATAGATAATATGTCATTCTCATTTTCCTACAATTCCAGGTACTTTTGATTGGACTTGCAATCGATCTAATCAATATTTTCATATTTGTATTAATTTACATGCCAATGTGGGTTTTGTTATAGATATAGGAGTTTTTTCTAGAAATTTTCCTCCCTTGGAACATGCTCATATGGTTGACAACTCTCTAGTTGGTGATTTTACAGGTTTTGTTGTGATACACTTTATCTTAGTTTGTTTTTATTGGTGTATTAGGGGTTTTTAATGTATTAATGTGTTAATGATGTTTATGACAGGTAACTATAGTATGAGGGGAGAAGCATCCTCTTCTTCCATACAAATCCAACAACACGAGGGTTATAGCTCCAGTATTGCCCAATTTTCCGGAGACATACCTCATCATATCGAGTAATCCATTCTAGTGAAGGTGAACCCTCATATCTAGTATTTTTTAAATTTCCACAATATCTGAGTGTTTAACATGAATAAAAAATGCTTCAAGTATTGAAACCATATCAAAATGAGCCCCATTTATAAGAGTAATATATTTATGATAAATTATTATCAACCCAAAAATGTTGTAAAGCTAAAGTTCAAATAAGAAGGTTTTACCTTAGAGCTTATATTTTGAGTGTTTTTTCACAAATTCCATGCTAGTGATGCCATCCCCCTTTTCCCATGGCTAGATAAGGTGAATTATATGATATAGGGAAGTGACTCCTAATTCAAAAAAAATTTGCTATAGGGAAATGGCCCCTAACTCATAAGAATAATACCAATAGAAAAGAAAAAGATAAGTTCCAGATTAAACTTGTATCCACATATAATAACACACAAACATAAAAACAACAAAAAGTTTCATTTAGTTGCTCACCCAACTATGGGATCCCAAGACCCAATGACAATATAGATTCTATGCAAAATGTGGTAATTTAGTTTGACAAGCATAGTCATGCAACATGTTATTTCATTATGATTTTTTTTTGTACTAGAGGTTTAATCAAGTAGCACTTCATATTTAAGATAAGGCATAGATTTCATTTATTTGTGCATATATTGTAGGCAGAGGATGAAAAATATGTTCTCTAGCCAATGAACTATCCAATACCTCCAATTGATGTAATGAAAAACATACAAGCAAGATGTACATGGAAGATATTTGACAAAATTGAACATCAATGTAGTGAAAACAACTTTTTTCCAAGTGTTTTTGCTCATTTGATGGGCTTAAAAGAGATGCCCGACAATTGTTATTGGTAACATGAAAAATATGAGAGACGCAGGGTAACAAGGTTGCAAGTTTCAAATGAGTGTCTGCAAGAGACTAGAAACAATTGTAAGCAAGCCCATAAATACGGATTGCACTTAGTGCTATTTTGGTTATATGCACCCTTACTTTCTGTATGTGAGAAACTTTTCCTATTTCAGTATAATGGTTTGGATTCACATGGATGCATACGAGTGTATTTTTTTTTTCAAAATTTGAATCTTTTATGTATTTTTTAGTAGACAAGTTTTGTGCACCAACTTTGTTTCCGTTTTTCGTCTAGTTCCTGTCTGGTTCTAGTTTCTAGGGTCAACCAATTCAATGAAAAATGATTCATAATGCATAAACAATACATCATATCAAATTTTTTACTGATTTGATATCCCAGAGAGTTATACCTTGTCAAAATAAAATTGAAAAGCATGTCAAACATCCATAAGCTTCATTTTCATCAGTGTCTTCATTTGGGATATTTGGCTAGTCATTCTGATCTTCAATTATTTGTTCATTATCTTCTAAAATAGCAGCTTGTGCATCGTTATCAGGTTCTTGGATCAATTTGTTGAGAGAAACTGTAATTTTTCGCTTCCTTTTGTGTAAAATGATGCGCACTGTGATGCATGAGCCACAAGCAGGACAAAGTAAGTCGTGTGATTGCTTCTCCTTTAGAAGTTTGGAAATCTATTCTACCTTTCTTGTGGATGTACCATTGTCAAGAGTCCTTTCCCAATGATATGTTAGTTGCACCTCATCCCGTGCCATTAAAAATTTATCCATTGGATTCAACATGATAGTTAAAAGACACTTGGATGGTTCTCATTATCCTCTGTCATGATTTTCTTTTCCATGGTATGGATCACCTTCTCATATTTTACTAGTTCAACATATTTACTTTCATATTCAATTGCTTCACCTTCTTTGTTGAAGAAATCCTTTCTTTCATAACTTGTAGTTATGTATTTGATGTTACACAAATTAGATACATTGTGTGTATGCTGACAACAAAATAGTAATCTTTCAGCCATACTTGATTGCAATTTTTTTATGGAGAGTGTGTTTTGTGAGTTCTTTTCTCTGTAGCAAAGTTTTTTCAATTGGAAGTATCTCGATTTGTTTATGTTACAACTGATATATTTTCATTGAATGATTTTCACTTATATTTTGTTTTTGATAAATGTAGGGGTTGTTGGTTACTTGGGATCTACATTGTTTGTAAGAAGAATTTATCGGAATATCAATTGTGATCAAGAACAAGTACATCGAAAACAAAATGAAATATATTTAATGAATATTTTTTTATCGAAAGGAAAAATTTGTAACATTATTTTTAAGATATCAAAAGCTACATTCAGAAAGATGACAACAACATCACATCAAAAAAACTTTAATTCTTACTTAAAGTCTTTCCATCTGTCCTATATCAAATCTATCACCGATCATGGCATTTAGCCTTATGTTTTTTCAAAAATATAAATAACAAAAAAGGGGCCAAATCCTCTGGAAACCCGATAAATGTACAACAACAAAAGTTCATTAAGCATTCTCTCAAGAGAGGGTCTTCATCATCTTTAGTAGAAACTTTCAACACAATCATTCATCAACTGGAAAATATTTCAACACAACCATTCATCAATTATTCATAAAAGTACCAATGAGCAAAAAAGGGATGTTGTTCCTCAACCTGTAGCCAACTTAGATTGATTTCGAACATTTTGTTTGGACAAACCATAGGCAACTTTATTAAAAGTTATTTTTACATGAATAAAACATATTTGCTCATAAAGTTTCCTAGAGTGAATATAGGGAGGAACAATGTATATTATTCTAGTATTTATATTATTAATCATCATAACTAAGGAGAACATCGTTATTAATCCATTTGATGGAAGACATCATGGAAAATCAAGATTCAAACTCAAATTAATAGTTTTTATGATTGCATAGTATTCTACCCAAGCAAAAGATATCAATATGCCATGAAATGAGGCAAAATAAATAAACTACTAAACCCAACATCAATGAATGCAACAATAAGTTATAGATTACTGTCAACTTCTTGCCTTGAATAGGAGACAATTCACATGAAAAATGGTCTTGAGAAACAATATACATTAAACAATTAGGTTGTGGAAGGATGCAACAAAAACTATATGGAACCAAAATGTGCTAATGAAATATGGTTGCTCACTACAAGAAATGCATTAGCAGAACTTACATGAAATAATTATCAACATAAATGTTATCAAAGTTATAATAGAATACAATTTATGAAATAGTGTTGGATACAAAAGAGTCAAGCACGTTAAAGTAACTTTCAAGAACATAATCATGCATCGAACATATAAGATTTAGAGTTCCAGCATAAGAAACCGAAGCTGGAGATGGACCATTCGGTAGTAAAAAAACCTAGTTGAATGGAAATGAATGTTCTATTACATCTAGTAAACCATAAGAGGTATAACTTTCAGGTTATTTTGGTTCCATAGTCCACAAAAGATAGTCACATTTAAATGACTATCCAACATAGAAACATCCAAGTGATTGCATTGGGAAACTCCTATAAATGTAGAATCAATCAATGTCCAACCAATAGAACATAATAACCTTATGATCCCTTTGAAATCTTATGGAGAAATTTAGAGTCTCTTAATATAGAAACTTCACTTTTGCACGATAATAAATTGGAGATGCATAATTAAGAATATGATGATGCATGGTAGTTATAATAAGACAAATTATTTCTATTCCATTAAGAATTTAGGATAAAGTGTTTTCTTCTACATGTATGAATCTAGATTTTAAGGCACTAGACTAAAAAATTGATTGTAGTGATAAGCAAGAGGTATACAAATATTTTTTCAATCATGCATTGCCCGGTTTTGAAACTGATTGACATCCAATCCTATCAACCCACCAATGAGAACCATATCTTTAACATACACTGATATATATGGGGTTTGAGGCATTCTTATAACACATTTTTGAACACAAGATTCAAAGATAATGTGGTCAAAACCATTATTCTACCATGCTTGGAGTAAAACAAGGCCATAAGAAGATAATGTAGGTGTGGAAAACATAGGTGCTAGAATCATTTGTGAATACTTTCAATAAACATGATTTGTTTAAGTGTCATGATTTGCTCTATAAAACATGGTAAAATAACAAAGAAAAAATAGTTAGAACCTCAAAACACTCATTTATTTCATCACGAACCATACACATAAGTTTGGATTTATACAAAGCCTTGTTCAACCTTATCACCCTTACACGAGACACCATATATTACAATTTGAGGCAAATGTAATATAGTAATGGGATCTTCTTTAGTGAAACAACCATGCCACTAGAGATACAAAAACAATCATCAGAAGAAAGCATTCACACATTGGCGATCTATATCGATGTCCATAAATGACTTTTGTTGGCATAGATGGTGATACCAGGTCATATTTGACACCTTCACCTGCAATTGACATTGCTCCTGACACTAAATAACTTGACATCTTCTTAATCTACGCATGGTAATTTATGGTAAAACAGTAAAATTGAGCAACACCAATTCTTGCTTCTCTATGAAGGGGTTTTAGATTGTATTTTCAAACTTGATAAATTCCTTTCATCTTATTACATATCAATTTTGAGTTGGTGAAGACTAGAATATCATTGGAACCATATTTTTTGTTGCTTTTAGCCCTTCAACAAGGGAAATATTGTATGCTTCATTATTTGTAGTCTTTCCATGAACTTATGATACAAATGGATGTCGGTGGCCTCCCACCTATTCCAACTGTCTCATTTTGGCAATTTTCCAGTTTGGTAGTTTTTTCCCTAGTTTTTGGGTCCCTGACTCACGGGGCTGTTTTGAAGCCCTAAATAGCATTGTTCAGGGCTCACAAAAATTATAATTCCCTTTGATAGATAGCAACAAAATGTGTAGTCCTCAGATAGACCTTTCCAATGGTCTATCATGTGCCTAAAATGAAGATCGTATGCAAAAGTTACGACCCCAAGAAGTTGATGTACTAACTTACCCAAACGAGGCCCACATGACTTTTGGCGCTTCATCTCCTAAGGTTAGGTTTTTTTGGATGTCTAGGGTTTTTGACATTCCTTTTTATTGTAAAAAAGGCCTTCAGAACCTCATTGTAATGATCTTCTTGCGAATGAGCGTAGCCATCACTTCTCTTCTCAGAGATAAGCCGACACCATTTTAGCAAGTTTGTTTCCGTTGCATTTTACAGTTTTATCTTATTTCCTTATTGAATAGAAACCATTTTTATTGTATATCTGTTATTCTGTGTGTTATCACATGTAGTTGTTAAGGGTCACATGTAGTTGTTATGGGTCATTCATCTTTATATTTTTTATTTTTTATCCTTAGTCTTGTTTAAGTTTTACTTTTAATCTCATCCTTATGGTGTTCTTAGGTCTTAGAAAAAATAAGTTAAGGTTGATGTTGGATCATATATTTTTTTATGTCTTCATCCCATCACAAGATCATATGCCATCACCATCACCCTTATGCCACTATCACCCTCATGTCACCTCTTCCATTATTGCACCTATGAGGCTTGTGTCAGTCGATCTCATTGTTTTCAACATCCATGATTTAAAGGAAATAATTTGGTATTTAGTCATTTAAGGATATCTAACAATTTTCTCAAAGATTTTAAATTTGCTTCTAGTTTGGCGCTGCAGAAACTCCTAAGTTCGGACAGGCACTGCGAAATCTGCTGCAGATTGGATGACATAGGGGAATTGGAGAATTTTCTATGAATTATGTTGCAAATCCCCTGTTTGGCGTTGCGAACCTGTACATTAAACTCAACATTGTTATCCTCTGATCATATAACCTGCATCAGCTCTTTCCCTTTACAGTTTCAATGGTTATTAAAAATCTAAAGTCTGTCTACATTGAAAAGTTTAAGAGCCTTTCTTATTAAAATGGTGATGACCTTGCAAATGATGATGAAGTGGCTGAAAGGATCTAAAATTTGAAGGTGATCATCCTTTCATTTTGAAGTGTTCAGGGAAATATTATATTTTCACCCACTTGAGGCATTTACAGGCTCATAGTCCATTTACTAAGGCTTTTTGTGTTTTTGAGGATTCATTGCATAACCCAAAAAAACACAGAGATTTAGTAACGCCTGGTGCCGCAGAATCATATACATAGACTGTTATGTAGTTGTGCTACCAATGGTGCTACAAAATCACCTATCCAGACACATAAAAGGTGCTACGAAATCTGCTGTGCAGTTTTATAGGAGGGTGCTACGGAATGCGCTACAAAATTTCCTGTAGCGGATACTATTACAAATTTGATCATAAAACAAAAAAGACGAAGTGGGTTTCTTTGAATTTTGTTTTGGAGGAAGATGATATCCCTTTTGACCTGCTGACCAACTTTCAGCCCAACCCAATTTGTAATTTGAGTGAAACAATTAAAACACTAGTGCATTGGGAAATGTGCTGGAAATTCTTTGTTTTGCATAGATGATTGGATATTCTCCTTGTTGGGAGGTTTCCATCAGTCAAGGAGGGCTCGAATGAATTCTCATGGATCATTTAGATGTTAAGGGACACCCACACCTAAGTTTTATCTCTGTTAAGACCTCATGCAGTGAGTTGGAAACAATTCATTAAAGACTTCCAACAATTTCTTGAAAATTAGCAGTTTGTTGGATTTTTGTCTCTTTCGAGTGTTGCCACCTATCTCCAAGGCCTAGAATCCAATGAAAGAGATGGGATTCGACCTCCTAAGGATATTTTGATGCTTTTTTATATTTAATGAAGGAGGGAGCTCTTAGAGAAGGGGTTGGATTCATGAGCCAAGAGAGGCTAGAGAGAGTGGGAGCAGACATTTTCCCTATGTGTGTTCATTTGTAAGACTAAGGGCATTTTATGATTGTAATCATTATTGCTATTGGAGACTCATGAGAGTTCTAATTTCATATTGTAATTATTTTGTTATATATATATTATTATTTGAATATATTGCAGATTTGAGGAGCAAAGGCTGCCAATGATTTATGGATCCCTAAGCAACAAAGGATGTGTTGTATTTTTTCCTATCAGTCATTGTTTTATTCAAGTATTTGTTGATTATTAAACTGAGAGGATCTCTGTTTAGTGAACATTCTATCTTATGTTTTCCTTCTTCATTCTTCCATCTATCAACATATAATCTTGTTTACTGTTGAGCGATTTTAGTGCCTTCAATGAGTAGAATGTTTATAAATCCATTGCCCATTGGTGTAGCCTACTGATATGCAGTTTGCTGCCCTCTCCCTTTCTTTATCCATCTTGTTGATCCACCTATTCAAAACCAAAATTATCTTTTACATTTTGATGGGTAATCGGATTATCCTCTAGCAGTGCGAGGGTGACTCTTAGTGCTAACATTTTTGGCGCCGTTGTCGGGGATAGATTTGAGCAGATTGAAAAGCTCCCTGGGAAGAATGACATTGCACAACTCCAGATTTAGATGGTGATTGAAGTTGGACACATTCAAGACTACACATTCACCATGGTGACTCCATTGTTCAGAATCTGTTGGCGACTCCACTGGAATGAGACAAATTAAAAGGCTATGGAGGCTATCCTGTCCAAAAGGTTTTCCCCACTCAATTTCTTAGCCATAGCTGGTTATCTACATCCTATGCCTCAAATTGATGAATGACAATATATGCTGCCAAGATTTTATGAAGGTGAGAATGACAACCCTGTTGAGAATGTTCTATAATTTAATGCCTTTATGCAACAACTTGACATCCAACATGAAGATATATGTATTAAGCTATTTATGTACTCTCTTCAAGGAGATGTTCGTATTTGGTATTAGTCTCTTGAACCTTCTAGCATTTCTTAACTCAGAGAATTCCATGTTGCTTTCAATTCGCATTGTAAAAGGTATTAATCCTCTGAGTTTCTTTTTCATGATTGTTGTGAGGAATATGAGAAAAGTGTTCAAGTTGCATTAAGTTTCTCTCCTGACTGTGAAGTTGAAGAAGATAACCTAGTCAAGTAAATCAGTGAAGGATTGACACTTTCGTCTACTTGTTCTTCTGTATTGGATGCAGATTCAAATGATAGTTCTGATCGTAAAAATACAATAGATATTTCTCCTGAATATGAATATGAGATAAATGATAAGTTAGTTAAAAAAACTAGGGAAGATTCCTCTCTGTTTTTTCCTAGCTTTTTAGAATTGAAGGCGGATTTTGTTTGCTGCTCTTATGAAGAAAATGTAGAGGATATTTCTTTTCTTGAAACATATGTCTTTAGCAGCCCTTCTTATGATGAAGAAGTTGTTTCAAATATTGACCAAGAACAACCAATTTTTGATGAATATCCCAACGAAGATGATGATGAGCAGAGTTTTTTCATAGCTTCTCTGGAACCTCGTAGCATGGTTCCTATATATGATAATTATTAATCTGATTCTTGGGAGAGCCATGGAGGAGAAAAGGAAGAGCTAAATGCGCAACTTATCTCATGTCCAACACTTATAAATGAGCAAAGATCACCTGGGATTAACAAGCCTGCATTAATCCTTTATCCACCTATACATGCTGAGAACATCAAACAACATGTGAGCAATGATGAAATAAAGGAGGTAACATTTTACCAGTTTAGCATGCCTTATTATAAATTTTATGACCCCGTGGGGTTATATATGGAGTTTAACTTTACAAAAGCATTGGAGCATGCAAATTTAATCATCTTATCATCATTTGGAGGTATTGTCAGTGTTCCAAAACATGTTCTTATTCTATTGTCATACTTCCCTTACCTTTTATGGATCATTTGCAGTGAAGAGAAGAATTATGTTACCAAATAGTTTGAGTGTCTATGGTGTAAGTTTTTTTTCACCTGAGCATTGTAAAAGTCAGTTAGAGTAGGGTCTTGTATATAAATAAGCTCGTTTGCAAGCTTTTCAATTTTCAGTTTTCTTTTAGTATTTGAATAATGACCCCATAGCCCTAGGATAAGACACTGAAGCTACTTTTTCTTGGCAGCTCACATGGAGCATGCCATCCCCTATGGAGCCAATGTTATCACATGTAGTTTTTATGGGTCATTCATCCTTATATTTTTTATTTTTTATCCTTAGTATTGTTTAAGTTTTACTTTTGATCTCCTTCTTATGGTGTTCGTAAGTCTTAGCACAAATAACTTAAGGTTGATGTTGGCTCTTATCTTTGGTTTATGTCTTCATCCCATCACAAGATTATATGCCATCACCATCACCCTTATGCCACCATCACCCTCATGTCACCTCTTCCATTATTGCACCTATGAGGCTTGTGTCAACTGATCTCATTGTTTTCAACATCCATGATTTAAAGGAAATAATTTGGGATTTATTCATTTAAGGTTGTCTAACTATTTTCTCAAAGATTTCAAATTTTCTCCTAGTTTGGTGCTGCAGAAACTCCTAAGTTCGGACAGGTGCTACAGAATCTGCTGCAGATTGGCTGGCAGAGGGGAATTGGAGAATATGCTATGAATTATGCTGCAAATCTCCTATTTGGCACTGTGAACCTGTACATTAAACTCATCATTGTTATCCTCTAATCATATAACCTGCATAAGCTCTTTCCCTTTACAATTTCAATGGTTATTTCAAATGTAAAGTCTGTCTACATTGAAAATTTTAAGAGCCTTGCTTATTAAAATGGTTATGACCTTGCAAATGATGATGAAGTGGCTAAAAGGATCTAAATTTTGAAGGTGATCATCCTTGCATTTTGAAGTGTTCATGGAAATATTATATTTTCACCTATTGGAGGCATTTACAGGCTCATAGTCCATCTACTAAGACTTTTTATGTTTTTGAGGATTCATTGCATAACACAGAGATTTCGTAGTGCCTGGCACTACAGAATAATCTACATAGACTATTCTATAGTTGCGTTGCCAAAGGCGCTATAGAATCACCTAGCCAGACACAAAATGCACTATGGAATCTGCAGAGCAGTTTTATAGGAGGGTGCTATGGAATTTCCTGTAGTGGCTACTGTTACAAATTTGATCATAAAACCAAAATGATGAAGTGAGTTTCTATAAAATTGTTTGTGGAGGATGATGATATCCTTATTGACTTGCTGACCAAATTTCAGCCTGACCCAGTTTGTAATTTGAGAGAAACAATTAAAACACTAGTGTGTTGTGAAATGTGCTGCAAATTCTTTGTTTTGCATAGCTGATTGGATATTCACCTTATTGGGAGGTTGTTAGCTATCAAGGAGGGTTCGAATGACTTCTCATGGATCAGTTATATGTCAAGTGACACCTGCACCTAAGTTTTAGCTCCATTAATAACTCATGCAGTGAGTTGGAAACAATTCATTAAAGACTTCCAACAATTTCCTGAAAATTAGCAGTTTGTTGGATTTTGGTCTCTTTTGACTGTTGCCACCTATCTCCAAGGCCTAGAATCCAATGAAAGAGATGAGATTCTACCTCCTAAGGATATTTTGATTCTTTTTATATTTAGTGAAGGAGGGAGCTCTTGGAGAGGGGGTTGTATTCATGAGCCAAGAGAGGCTAGAGAGAGTGGGAGCAGACATTTTCCCTATGTGTATTCATTTGTAAGCCTGAGGGCATTTTATGATTGTAATCAATACTACTATTGGAGAATCATGAGAGATGTAATTTCAAATTGTAATTATTTTGATTTATATATCTTCTTATTTGAATATATTTCATATTTGAGAATTAAAGGTTGCCAATGATTTATGGATCCCTAAGCAATATAATATCTGTTGTATTTTTGCCCATCAGTCATTGTTTTATTCAAGTATTTGTTGATTTATTAAATTGAGAGGATCTTTGTTTAGTGAACATTCTATCTTATGTTTTCGTTCTTCATTCTTCCATCTATCAACATATAATCTTGTTTTCTGTTGAGCAGCTTTAGTGCCTTCAATGAGTAGAATGTTTATGACTCCATTGCCCTATGGTGTAGCCTACTGTTCTGTAGTTTGTTGCCCTCTCCCTTTCTTTCTTCATATTTCTTCCCACCTATTCAAAACCAAACTTATATTTTACATTTTGATGGGTACTGGGATTATCCTCTAGCAGTCCCTAGGTGACTCTCAATGCTAACACTGTGTTAAGAATCTTTTGAAAATAATCTGTATTCATTTCGTTTTGCAAATATATTCTGAATCAGTAGTATAAGAGCGGTCTGATCCTTGTCGTTTTTAATGCATGTCCCCAACGAGGTCAAAGTACGAATAATTGGGTCTTGAGCTTGTTTCTCTTGACGAAAAAAGCTCTCGCACGCCCAAATGACCTCTCATGGTAGAAGAAAAGAAATACGCCAGGATAAGAGATCCCTTCAAAATGTTTCTCGAGGAATCCCTCATGCAACAAAGGAACAAGATGATGGATAGTTTTGCACAAATCCTTCAATGACTAAAAACATGCAACACATCTTCCTCAAACAGAGGCATCGCCCCCTTCAAGGTACAAATCAACTTTGATATTCCTATATTTGAAGGTCAGATAGACACAGATATGGTCGACAAATGGTTGAATCTTCTAGAAGGGTATTTCTCTGTCCATAAATTCTCGAATAGAAAAAATATTACTTTTGCACTCCTCAAAGCCATCCCCCATGTCAAATATTGGTGGGAAACTTTCTATGACCAAAAGGAAACAGAGGAACCCTCATTAATTACAGTCGCAGTCACCTGGGAGTCCTTCAGGGATCCTATTAAGGAACAATACTACCCTGTTGGAAGTTATGATGACTTGTACACAAAATGGACCACCTTGCGACAGGAAAGAGACCAAGTGGTGCCCGAGTTCACAAATATCTTCCATACCTTGTGTACCAAGCTGGGTATAAAATATTTTGAGTGACATCTGGTGCTCAAGTATCACAATGTTCTGCATAGACACATCCAAGCCAAAATGGATTTTTTGGACATATCATCCTTGGGTGCAGCCTACCGATATGTCATCAAAATCGAGCAGAAGCTCAAACAAAAGACACGACAATTTGGGCCTGGGAACCCCTCATAGAAAAATCTAGGAAAGGGCGGCCCCAACCCACAGAAAAAAGGACAGATCAAATACAAACAGCCTCAGGACAACCAGTCTAGGTCGCAAGCAAAGAAGGACACAGAAAAGACAAAGAAAGATACCGGGAAGTGGTGCGACTTCCATAAGAGCCCCTGGAATAACACTGCTGATTACCGCTCGAAGCAGTCATTGGTGGTTGAGGTGAAATCCTCTGAATTAGATGCTAGTTCTGACTCTGAGTCAGAACCAGAAAGGGGGAGACAGATCATAGAAGCATAACCCATTGCTACTGTTGCTAGCACCAAGCTCCAACCCAGTGAACCAGATGAGCTAGATGAAGGCGAGCACCTTTTTCATTCATAGATGTGGGTGAAGGGTACCTCGCTGCACTTCATCATTTATAATGGTAGCTAGAAGAACCTTATATCAACAGAGGTTGTCAAGCAACTCGCCCTGTTGACAATTCCACACCCACAACCCTACACCATCGGATGGCTTTGCCAAGGAAGCGACATCCGCGTCAACCAACAATGTTGCCTATCATACAACATCAAGCCCTTTAAAGATGAGGTATTGTGTGATGTTTCCCCTCTCGAATTTTGTAATGTTATTTTGGGCCAACCATATTTATGGAAACGTCATGCTGTATATGAGTCTAGGCTTCACAGTTTTATTATTACTTTGAACAAGAAATTGTACAAGATACCCAAGGCAGTCCCACCTAGTGCTATTTCCTTGATCTTTGCCAAGCAATGTAGAAAGGTCATCTCTCAGAAAAGGAAGTTTTTATTCTTTGTGATTCCCTCTCAGAATGAGTGAAAGATTACAACCACATCCAAGGTCTCCGCAACCGACCTCTACACACAACAGAAGAAAGTCGATAAGTTCATGGAAGAATACTTAGATATTTTCTCCTCACCTACCTGGGTACCTATGCACTGTCAGGTCAAGCACCCCATCGACCTGACCCCCAACGCACCGCTGCCCAATGGGTTGGTCTACCACCATTCTCTATTAGAGAATGAGGAGATCAAGCGATAGATCCAAGAAATGCTCCACAAGGGGCACATCCATCCCAACTCATCACCTTGCAGAAGCCCAATCATGCCGGTACATAAGAAATATGGAACCTGGAGACTTTGCATTGATACCAGGCCCTGGATAATATAACAGTCAGAAATCGATACCCAATTCACCGAATCGACGACCTCCTTGATCAACTCATGGGGGCCAAATAATTCAGTAAGATTGATTTGAAGTCTGGATACCACCAGGTCCCGTTAGAACAAACAGATGTATGGAAGACTGCCTTCAAGTCAAAGGAAGGTATTTTTGAATGGTTGGTCATGCCCTTTGGTTTGAAAAATTCTCCAGCCACTTTAATGAGGATGATGGAAGATATCCTGCGACCATTCACCAATACGTTTATAGTGGTGTATTTGGATGACATCCTTAGTTACAACAAGACTTGGGAAAAACACTTGCAGCATATTCAACAGGTTCTTCACACCCTACGACAACACCAGTTCTACACCAACTTGGAAAAATGGTCCTTCGGTACGGACAGGGTTCATTACCTAGGCTACATCGTTGATCAACATGGTGTACATGTGGATCCAACCAAAATCCAAGTCATCCGTGATTGGCCAACCCTAACCACACTCATTGAGCTTTGAAGCTTCTTGGGCCTTTCCAATTCCTACCGCAGGTTCGTGTTGGGATTCTCCCATATTGCATGGGCCCTCAGCTAAGTAACCAGGGGTGGTGGTAAGGAGAAATTTGTGTGGGGCCAGTCCCGACAACAAGCATTCGATGATTTGAAGCAACGCTTGTGCTCAGCCCTAGTACTTTCACTACCAGACCTGCAACATCCCTTTGAGACCGAGACAAATGATTCAAACTATGCTGTGGGTGTCGTTCTCACTCAACACAGCCACCCCGTGGCCTATCATAGTGAGACACTATTAGATGATGTCCGTAAGTAACCTAATTATGACAAAGAAATGTACTCCATTGTGAAAGCTTGTCACTAGTGGGGACATTAAATTCTTGGTAAGGAGACAATCATCCACACTAATCATAAGCCATTGCAGTTCATGCAGACAAAAGGAAAATTGCAGAATGACTGCTATCAGAAGTGGTCCACGTACTTGCAACAATTCCACCTCAACATAAAGTATAAAATGGGAAGCACCAACTGCGTCGTTGATTACCTCAGTAGACTTCTAGTCGTGACACTCACCATGGTGCTATAATCTTGCGGCCATGAGACCTTTGGATGGCCCCAACTTGATGAGACAAACCCAAACTTCGCCACCACCTACCAAATGTTGGGTGCAAATGAAGTTGTCACTAATTTCCATCTTCAAGACGAGTTGTTGTGTCGTCTAGGCCATATCTGTGTTCCATCAAGAAAGCGAGCGAAGATGATATGAGAATTCCACTACATTCAAGTGGCAGGATACTTTGGCGTCGAAAAGACAGTGGAAATGCTGCAGAAACATTTCTACTGGCCTAAACTTCGACAGGAGGTTAGCAAGTATATCAGGTTCTACACTACCTACGTGATTGCCAAACCAACCACTAAGAAATAGAGCCTGTACACCCCTCCGCCTACTACTGATAGGCCATGGGAATCCATCTCAATAGACTACATGTCGGGCCTCACATCCACCAAGTGGGGAAATGACTGAGTTTTTGTGGTTGTGGATCACTTTTCTAAGATGACGATTCTGGATGTCTAGAAGAAGAGCATCATAGCAGAGGCCACTGCCAAGATCTTCTTTGAATGAGTCTAGGTACATTTTGGAATCCCACAAACCATTGTCCCAGATAGGGATAGTCAATTTCTTAGCACATTCTGGTCAAGCCTATGGTCACTGATGGACACCAAGCTCACCAAATCCACAAACTTCCACCCCCAGATAGATGGCCAAATCAAGGTTGTAAATCGAATGATCGTGCATATCCTGTGCATGCATAATTCTAAGAACCCTTACACATGGGATGAGAGTCTCCCCTATGTTCAACATAGCTACAACCGATCCTTGCATATCTCAACTGACCACAACCCCTTTTAGGTGGGGTTGGGATTCCAACCATTGGGTCCCATAGATGTTGCACTACCCCTTGCGGTCACCTAGACCGACTCATATCCTGCTCCAATTGAAGTTAACAAAGACACCCAGTTCATTGAGTGGATCCAACGCATCCACCAACAGGTTCAGGATATCCTACATAAGTCCAATGAAAAGTACAAGCAACGCCATGATCAACACCTGGTGCCACATAAGTTTCAGGTGGGTGGCAAAGTTTGGATGCACTTACAAAAAGAGCGCCTTACAGGACCCCATCAGAAGCTTCATCCACTCCGTTATGGGCCATTCACCATAACCAAGGCTATGGGTGATAATTTGTTTGAGCTCAACATTCCTCCTTTCCTTGGCTTGCGCCCAGTGTTCAACGTGGATATCCTTCAACCATATTTCCCACCATTATTGGATAGGTCGGAGATAGCAGAACAACTGAAACCAACAAAGCTCAACCCCGACTACATACAACAAGCATCCAATGATCATATTGTGGACAAACAAATCAAGGGCACTCACTAGCAAAGGATACAACTTTATCGAGTTGTTAAATCGGGGCAGCTCCTGCACCAAGGCAAGTCGCTCACTCGGGACCAAATTCAACAAAAAATTCCTCATCTGTTGGGGGAAATCGATGCAACGGAGACCATTGCTTCCTAAGGGAGGAGGATTGATCTAGATGGATTTCGGTGGCCTCCCACTTATTCCAACTGGCTCATTTTGGTAGTTTTTCAGTTTGGTAGTTTTTTCCCTAGTTTTCGGGTCCCTGACTTGCGAGGCTGTTTTGAGGCCCTAAACAACGCTTTTTAGGGCTCGCCATAGTCAGAATGAATTTTTATAGATAGCAAAAAAATGTGTATTCCTCGGATAGACCTTTCCAACGAGCTATCGTGCGTCGAAAACAGAGATTGTATGAAAAAGTTATGACCCCGGGAAGTTGATGTACTAACTTACCCAAACGGGGCCCACAAGACTTTTGGCGCTTCATCTCCGAGGGTTAGGTTTTTTGGATGTTTATGGTTTTTGACATTCCTGTTTATTGTAAAAAATTCCTTCAAAACCTCATTGTAATGATCTTCTTGCGAATGAGTGCAACCGTCACATCTCTTCTCAGAGATAAACCACCACCATTCTAGCAAACTTGTTTATGCTGCATTTTACAGTTTCAACTTATTTCCTTATTGAATAGAAACCAGTTTTACTGTATATCTGTTATTCTGTGTTAAGAATCTTTTGATAATAATTTGTATTCATTTCGTTCTGCAAATATATTCCGGATCAACTTCTCTCTTAGTTTGGAGGATGTGATTTAGTGTCATGTTGTGAAGAACATATGCAATAATCGCTTGACCCGGGTTTGGATAACAAGACACTTCAATGCATAATGTCCACTTCTGCACGATTTTATATGCTTCCAAGTACCTGGAGAAAAAGAAAACAACAAATTTTGATCAGGCATTTAGAAATAAACTTTTAACATTGAACAAGTTGTATTAGGTACGAGTGTAGTGTTGTATCACAACCATGAAATAAAAAAATGTTACATTATATGCTTACCAATCTTTTTATGATGTTCTTCCAAATGAAAAAAGTAATCTTTCTTTTGTTTCTAAAAAATTTCAAAGAGAAATGTATGTGGGTAATTTTTTTGTAACTATTATGTGGTTGGTTTTGTGGATACTCATATGTAATATTTGACATTTCATATGTAGCTCTTAGAATGACCAATAAGTTTGTCTTTGAGAATGATTCATATTTTAGAAGCAATGTGTATGTCCCAAAACCTCCTATGAATGACCAAGGAATTTGTTCTAGGAAATGAAACCAGGTTAGAGTCCATTGCACAAGATAATCTTCACATAAGTTGGAATACAATGCCGAAAATCAGATTATCCATTTGCAAACAACAACCCAATTTATCAGATTGAAGACATTGACAAATTCTCTTCAATTTCAAGTACAAGGTTTTGAGAGACGCTACACACTGATTTTTAAATAAAATGATTGATTCTAATAACATGCATATTCATAAAGTTGGAGAGAATTATTGATTTTATAAATAATATAATATTCTAATAAAGTACACAAAGCTTCACAAAGAGGAAGCAAGAATCCAACGGTAAGTGCTAATGCCGTGAAGTGTTTTTTAGGTTAACAACCCAAAAAGTCGCATGAAATTAGTTAAGGATCATGGTGTTATATCCTCTATCATTCCTTCAAATATGTATGGACCAATTCATTGTTTCTAAAGGTATATCTCCAATATTTGGATAATTGTCAATGCACACTAGGTCTACTACTCTGAATATGTGAATGTATTCCCCACTAAACATAGGGAAATTTGAAACTACTTCAATGTATTCTTTGTACAAGATGATTCGTGAGCCACCTCAAGGTCTCTCTCCATTGGTAAACGCTCCTATGCGAAACTTCTCATTGACTGTCTTGGGTTTACCAACAAGTATAAAAATGATTTAGTATTGGGGTGGCTTATGCTCCACTAAGGACTGGGATTCCAATGGTTTATGTTGAAACAATAAATGCTAGGTGGTATATATGAAATGATTGAGCATGTCTTCTAGAAATGCATGTTTTCTAAGACTTTTTGGGCACTGTTTCACACCAAATTTAGCTATTTTTTCATTGTATCCTTTCTTGGAAGAGTCCTCTCTATGGAAATAGTTGAATGACTGGGTCCAACTATTAATTCTTATGGTGCACAGTTCGATTGTCTAATATTGACTTTCTATGGATGACTCAGTGTCATGATACTATTATTTGAAACCCTCCCCTCTCGGCTCAAAGGATTTGATGCTCCTAAAGGAAGAATTAACTTTTCTTGTAAAAGCCAAGTTGATTTCTTTCTACAAAGACATTGTCTTCCTATATATTGGGGAACAAGGTCATATGCTAACATTTTATTTGGGCACAAGGTCATATGTTAACATTTTTCTCCTTATTAGGACATGACTTTCGTCACAATCATGTTGTTGTTTGTTTGATGTAACTCTGTGTTGCATAATATAACTCTCTATCTCATGAGGTAATATATGATTCATTTCTCGAATAAAATTCTTTTTCATATTGTAACTTATGATTGTATCATATTGTACAATGTTGCAGATAATAATCTCTGAATGAACATTGCATTAGAGACAATATTGTCATTGTATTTACAATTAATGAATATTTGACAATTTGAACTTTACACTACAAGGTTCTATATGATTTTATTTGCTTCAACATTATTTGCCTCAAATGAAATTTTGTTAATAATACTCAACAAATAAAACAAATACAATTACATGGAAAAAATAATATCATATTAAGCATTTTCTCAAGCATATGCAAGAAGTAAAACTGTGCAAGAGATGTAACACATGCAAAAATCAATAGGAGGTTGTTCCAATAATTAAATATACCTCCATAGGGAGCTATTGCAAATGGCTTAGAATCGATGCTTTACAAGTCTTACAAAAATATAATGGGTTGCGGTCTAGCCGCAAGTGATCTGCAAGAATGACCCAAGTTCAATAAAAATGGTGAATCGTAGGGTGCTACTGCAAAAAAAACTAGAATTGATGCCTTACAAGTCTTGCAAAAATAATTGTCGTTGCAAGTTTTTCACGTCAGAGCTAAGTAATAAAATACCTTGTAATAATAATGGAGTAAGTATTGTTCATCGCAGATGTTGCATAGCCTCCTAGCAAAATAATAAAATACCTTATAATAATAATGGGGGAATAAGGATGGTCGAGTGTGGCGTTAAGATATGTGCTGGATTACAATGACATCCTATCCTCAACTAAAATAATAAATAACTCACATTGTTTCTAGGGGCGAGGGGAAGTCTTGTACATAAATTAATACAAGATTGGGCTTATTAGAAAAAGTAGGAACAACAACCAACAAAATTATACAACACACTCAAACTGTAGAAAAATATCTTGTTGAGAAGAGCCAACCAAATGAAATGCATGTATATCACAGTTGTTGAAATTCCTTGTCCTCAACATGTTAGTTTACTTTCTGAAATGTAAAAATATAGGGTGGAACAAGGAAATACCTCTATCTGAACAGGAAATGCCACTCACAGTCTTAAAGCATTTATTTCCTCATCCTTGAAAATATTTTCAATGAATTATCCTCAAATCTATGCTCCAATACCACTTTTAGACCAACATAGCCGAAGTAATCCCAATCCATAACTCACGAAAAAATATAATTGGATAAATATGCACACAGACTAATAGGAACAAATTAAATGGAATTGTAACTAGAAGATAATAGATAAAGTAATCCAAAACTTCCATCTAAGGATAATAAACCCATGTTCCATTCCCCGAGCTTACTTTCTGAAATGTTAAAATATAGGGTGGCACAAGGAAATGGAGTAAATGTTAATATATGATATGATGAATTCTTGTTGTCTCAAAGAAAATGGGATTATGTATTTATTATTCTAGTTATAAAATGTGGCCAAATTATAAACGACGTCGCTTCGTTCTTGGCTATTCTTGACAGTGGTCATGCAAATTTCAAATTACAATGTACTAGATAGAAAACCTAAAAACCTAAACCTAAACATACAATACATTGCAAGTTTTCGGTTTCGACCCGGGGACACTGTTTCCCTTAACTGCGTTGGGGGTATTCTGGTATAATACACTGTTGTTTCACCTACATCCTAGCTGTCATCCTCTAGAGCACTGCCACAAATAGGACAACGGAGGCACAAACAAATGAATGCTGTAGAAAATTGTAAGTTTTTAACTTTAACTAAAAATATCACAATTCACATCTAGATTTGGAAATGGAAAATAAAATAGTTCTTCAAATTTAACGATTTTAATAATTGCATTATCCATTTTATCATTTTAAAACAAAATTTGAGGATTATGAAAAATTTAACCATATTTAGCAATTTACCTCTCAACTTTCATTTATGAAGGACGTCACATGACTTGTTAAATTACCTAAAGAACCAAGACCATCCATAAGAGTACTGACCAAAAGAACCAAGGCCATCCATAATAGTACTTACCGAAGCCCAAACAATCCCTGACCTAACATGTCAATACCATCATTGTACCAGTTTTAACATTTTTAATAAATAATGATGAGGATTATGAAATTTTTTAACCATATGACTGGCAGTTGCAGCGAAGGGAGATTCAGACAAGTAACCTGAGCACGTGACTGTAGAATCAAACCTCCTTGAAATGATAGAATATAGAAGAACATAACAATGATTTAGAATCTGTAACACCAGAGCACAAAGCCTGTAACACCAGATCAAGAAAGGAACATGGGAGTCATATTGTGGGCAGGGGAGTTCAAAGCGAGGTGCACGAGAGAATTCGAACGTAGGAAGAGGTAGGGTGGCGGTGCATTAAGTGAACATCACCAAACTCCCTACAACCAACATAGAAAGACGACATTGTGGCAGATGGGAGAAAACATTAAAATAGATAAACTAGCTAACATAGATGTGAAGACAAACGATGGGAGACATGTTTACTGGAGATGTGACATTCTATGATGGTCGGAAAACCCAAAACATAGAATGTTTAGCTTACTCCATCAAAAGATGATAATAACAACAAGACAATTGTATTATTGGCCACGAATGAAAAGGGATGCAGTCCAATATATTTCTAAGTGTTTGGAGTTCCAACAATTTAAGGTTGAGCACAAACACCCAACATGATTGTTGCAACAAGTGAAAATTCCATAATGGAAATGGGATATTATCTCCATGGACTTCATTACATGACTTCCAAGAACAACTAAGAAGTATGATGCAATGATGCAATTATGGTGGTGGTGGAAAATTTGAGTAATACAACTCACTTTATCCCCATTAAATCCACTTATAAAGCCTTAGATGTTGTTGATATTTTTATAAAAGAAATTTTTAGATTGCATGGCATGCCCAAGAAAATTATCTCAAATTGTGATGCTAAATTAACATCAAATTTATGGAAAGGCCTATTTGTAGGCTTCGGAATGCAATTAGCCTTTAACATTGCTTACCATCCTCATACATACGGGAAAACGAGAGGTTAAATATTGTGTTGGAAGATATGTTGAGGATGCATTTTATGCACCAGCCCAAGACGTGGGAATATTATCTACCCTTGGTAGAATTTTCCTACAATAATTTCTATCCAGAGTCACTAAGGATGAGCCCATTTGAGGCTTTATATGGACGAAAGTGTAGAATTCCAAATAATTGGGATAATTTAGTAGATAGGATCACACTTGGAGCTGAGATGTTGAAGGAAATGGAGCAGGATGTAGCCAGAATTAAACATAATTTGAAAGTGACTCAACATAGGTAGAAGAGATATGTTGATAGAAAAATAACTCATAAAGAGTTAAAGCACTACAAGAAGAACACTTTCTAGCATAGGTTTTTAGTGTTACAAAATTTGGAAAAAAATTCAAAAATCCCTCCACTACAACCTCTGTTATTGGCTAACTAAAAAATTTAACGGATGTTTCGTATAACTAAAAAAATTAGGGCAGGCAAACGCTGTAGAAGATGTAGGTTTTTTTTCGGTGCATTTATTGGTAACAAACGCACCAATAATTTCATAAATCAAAAAGTGTACAGTGAATCCATGCTGCATGTCATCTTTCAAAATCTCTTATGTTGGATGCACTCCATACTTTGTTTCCTGCATGTTTAGTACACCATGACAAAGCACAATCGATATAATTAATATAAAGGTTTAGTTTTGTTCCATTAATTATAAAACAAGATAAGTTAAAAAACATATCTACTTACAAATTGTTCAATTAAACATTGATACTTCAACATATACTCACAACCCATACTTAACCCAATGCCTATCTATTCTTCAGTTGGATCTTGTTTGTATGTTAGCACCTATTAGAATACATCCATGGATGAGTGTAAATTAATTATTTAACTATAAGTATCATAACAAATATGAAATTTTAAGTAAGACCGAAAAAGTGAGTACTCACAAACTTTGCGATCAACCCTTTTATTCATCATCATCCTGTCTTATGTGCTAAATGAGTTTCATTTTTTTTTCTTTTCTACAACAAAACAATTGAAAATTAGTATTTCATGTGATAAATAATTTTGATGCACACAAAAGAATAAATGAATCATTACATACCTCTAATGCACATTGTAATCCTTCTGCGATGCATTTATGTTCATTTCTTTTACCATCTCCTTGTACATTGTTTTGGACATCCCCACCAACATGTATTGTTTTTTTCCTCATTTGTCCCTTGGAATTTCCATGACATTTCTTAACCAACACACATCGTTAATTTAAACCTATATATAATTTAAAGATATAAAATTTTTAATACAACTTAAAGAATTTTTTTTTTTTCTCTTGTTGAGATGAGATACCATCGCGATTATTCCAATAAGTTGTTTTCATTGAAATTATATCGACCATATTCTAGCAACAAAAGACAAGAATCATATGATATAAAAAGCAGGATTTTGTTTTTACAAAATAAGATAAATAGAATCACGGGTGCTCTATTAATTAGTATAAGCATTGATCGTCTATTAATTAATAGAAGCATGGGTGTTGTATAAATTATACATTTTGAAAATATAGAATTCCCACTCATTTTTTCGTTGTATATTTCAACACATTGATTCGGTTTGGTAATTTTTTTAATTTTATTTTACCCTTTAACGGTGCGCCCGACTATAAGGTGCACGGTGCATTTTTTTCCAAAATGCATTGGGGTTGTATTGGTTTCTAAGCCCACCATGGAAGATTTATATTTTTTAAATTAATTTCTTTTGTTTAAAGATCAATTGTTCTGGTGTGTTTGTTATATGAGAACCAATACGCTTTGTTATTGGGGGAGAAATGGTGTGCGTCATTATTGGGGAGAGAACCAACACAATTTTTATTGGTAGAGTACCAACATTGTTTACAGGAATATTAGCACCGATGCACTATTCCTATACAATATGTTATAGCACAAGTTTTAGGTTGAGAAAATCCCTACCCAACCACAAAACAAGTGCTACAACTTCGGAAACCTACACCCAATGTCACTTCGATGTAGGTCCCACACTTCAAGGGTAACTAGGTCACTCTAGGGAGGCAATCCCAGTGACCCTAGGGGGATGGATATGGATATGGAGATAAAAGGAAGTGAAGCCCCTAGAGGTAAATTCTAAGCAGAATGAAAGGTGGGAAAAGATTCCTTGTAAGTCAAGTAATTGTTGCCCCACATGTATAGTATTTCTCCGGATGATTGTACTTGCTTGAGACACAAGAAAATACACTTTTCAATGATATATGTTAGTTGTATCAACAAGTTAAATTTTCTGTCCCTAATTTTCAATAGTATATATTAGTTTTAGTCAACAAACAAAACATCTAAATCAACATACAAAGATCTAGACTAGTTGAGTAAATCAACATCAAGATTTGCAATGCATATAGGCTGAAGAATGGAACTTAAGAACCAAGAAATGAGGGTTGTTGTAAACATGTATTTTCTGCAGACAATTTCAGCCTTATGGATGTAGCATTCAATGCAATGCAACAACAAAATCAACCACACAAAAGTGCCAAGAATTGGCCCAAAATATGCGCTTTAGTTACTAGAGTAAGTGAGAAAAATTTAGGAGTTAGTTTAGGGTTATAAGAGAGTTAGAAGCTAGGGTATGCAACCCCAATGGCTGTAGGTTAAATATTGTAACAATAATTAGAGTATTGGGAGAGAGGGGAAACCCTAGTGGGGGAAGACTCCTCTCAATGAGGCAAATCAACTTCAAGCAAGAAAACTTTCAAAAGATCAAAAATTACTTTTCCCAAGACAATGATTTTATATCTCCAATGAAAAAAAGTATGACTAGTGCCTTTACTATTGGGTTAATGGAGTCAAATAAACAATATCTATAGAAGCTACCTCCTTGGGGGTGTAACCCTTTTACTTCCCAAGACAAGTTTCTCTAGCTAGGGTTTAAGCTAAGAGGGTGTATTCCTTTATACTTCTCTTAGCAAACCCTAGTGAAATCAATGAGATGAAGCATAAAATGATGAAGGATATGGTGGGGGTGTATTCCCTTATACTTCCCACCTAGATCCTAGCATAGCAATCTCCCACTGTGATTAATCATATAATACAACAAATATAATTCAAGCACATAATAATAATAATGAGTATGAACACACATATAATCGATCATGAAATAAAACTCATGAAGATGGGCAGGAGGGAGGAAATCCCGCTGGAAAGAGAAACCATTAGCCTAATCATCCTGCCTCAAAATGTAGCCATACGACTGATCAATTGATCTCTGAAGGGGACTACTATATGTAGATGAAGGCTCATATTCATCTACGCATAAAGATTCACTGCTTGTTGAGGACTGAGAGGAAATGAAATATCATAAGAATACTGCATGGTCTCTTGGATAAGAGGGTAAGAGGTAAGGAACAACCTCAGGTGTAGAAAAACACCGCCTCTTCCCCTATGAATATCCATGGAAATATCCAAGATGAAAATAATTCCACTTTGAAGAATGAACCTATAACTACTCTGAGGTGGCCACATCCTGGTATTTCTAAAAATTTGAGCACAACGACTGGAAATCCTCGTAAAAAAAATTTGCATCCTCAAAAGGGTATGTACCAAAGGATGATTGAAGATCACTCTGAGTATGTTGTGAAAAGTCATCCTCGAAGGAGTGGAACAAATCTGTAACCATGTCATCACCAGGCAACCAAACATATGAATAATATATGTATGAGGACCACTCCTTTGATGACGATACCCCCTATGCCTGAGAGATACCCTCAATGTCATAAATGAGGTCTCTATAAAATTTGAGATAACTTAGATCACTTCTGTGTCTGCCAATATATATGAAAGTTTCTATAGGCTCATCAACCATATTGAAGGGTACTTTCATAAGAACATCAATATGACTAAAAATGACCATATTTTCTTCTTTTTGCACAGGAGAAGTCGAGGCATGGACGTCTTCAACTAGACCTTCATCATCAAGATTGATTTCTTCTTCAACATTAGAAGGTAAACAAGGTTGGACAACCTCGCCTTCATCAAGCGGGATCAAAGATAACAATGCCTAAATATGTTGTGCTTTATCATAATCCTTCTTTATTTTTATAGACACGCCCCTCCATCGCTTCTTCATCACAAGAGGCTTGATTCTGAGTGCATAGTTCTATTCTTGTTTTTCTTCAAGGTGATCTGTCATATCCAAGGTTTCCTTTTATACTTCTTTGCTTTCAAGGTCATGAAATAAAGTATCATCAAGGTATTCGAAAGGGTCACAAATCATCCTGATCTCTTCTTGATAACTTTCTTCATATGTCTGTTCTTTGAATACTTCTTCATCGCCAAGGGAAGGAAATAATTCTCTTATGCAATTCATCATTTCCTCAACATCTTTATTGGCAACCTTTTCCTTTTCCATCTATAAAAGTTCCATCTTTGAGGCATAACAAGTTATGGATGGGGGTTGATCCCATCATGCCATATTTCCATTGACTGAAAGGACACCTCAATGGAGTCACCAGACGAGGTCAAGGCTCATCAAAGGATGGAAAGGGGGAAAGAGGGAAAGGTGGGTTCGTGGAAAGGTGGAGTCTCCAGATGAGCTTCAAAATAAGCTGATCAAGAAGGGTGGAAAGGGAATGTCCCTTGGGTGGAGGTTCCAGAAAAGCTAAGGGAAAGGATTTGGGATAGCTTGCCAAAGTGTCGTTAGGGTTCCGAAGAGGATTAAAAATCCTCCCTGAAAACAATGCCAAAATTTTATAGCACAAGTTGTGGATTTGGAAAATCCCTACCCAACCACAAAACAAGTGCTACAACTTGGGAATCCTACACCCAATGTTACCTCGATGTAGGTCTCGCACTTCAAGGTTGACTAGGTCACTCTAGGGAGGTGATCCTAGTGACCCTAGGGGGATGGATATGGAGATGGATATGGATATAAGAGGAAGTGAAGCCTCTATAGGTCAAGTATAAGTGGGATGGAAGGTGGGAAAAGATTCCTTGTAAGTCAAGTAATTGTTTCCCCACATGTATAGTACTTCTCCGGATGATTGTACCTGTCAGAGACACAAGAAAAGACACATTGCAATGATATATGTTAGTTGGATCAACAAGTTAAGCTTTTTGTCCCTAATTTTCAGCAGTATATATCAGTTTATATCAACAAATAAAACATCTAAATCAACATACAAAGATCTAGATTAGTTGAGTAAATCAACATCAAGATTTGCAATGAATATAGGCTAAAAAAATGACACTTTAGAAGCAATAAATGATGATTGTTGTAAACATGTATTTTCTGCATAAAATTACAGCCTTATGGATGTAGCATTCAATGTCATGCAACAACAAAATTAACTACACAAACGTCCCAAGAACTATCCCAAAATATGTGCCCTAGTTAGTAGAGTAAGTGAGAAAAATTTAGGAGTTAGTTTAGGGTTATAAGAGAGTTAGTAGATAGGGTTATTCAGCCCTAATGGCTGTAGGTTAAAGCTTGTAACAACAATTAGAGTATTGTGAGAGAGGGGATGCTCTAGTGGGGGAAGATTTCTCTCAATGAGGCAACTCAACTTCAAGCAAGAAAACTTTCAAAAGATAAAAAAATATGTTTTCCAAGGCAATGATTTTATATCTCCAATGCAAAAAAGTATGACTAGTGCCTTTACTATTGGGTTAATGGATTAAAATAAAAGAGAGCTAGAGAAGATACCTCCTTGGTGATGTAATCCCTTTTACTTCCCAAGGAAATTTTCTCTAGCTAGGGTTTAAGCTAAAAGGGTGTATTCCCTTATACTTATCTTAGAAAACCCTAATGAAATGAATGAGATGAAGCATAAAATGATGAAGTCTATGGTGGGGGTGTATGCCCTTATACTTCCCATCTATCTCCTAGCATAAAAATACTTGACTTGAAAAAATGATCGCATAATAGTAAAATACCATACTAAGATCAAGATAAATGCCAAGATAATCCACCATGAGAGCTAGAAAACATCATCCAAATATAGTGCTAGACCTCCTCCATCAATCATTCATAAATATAGCCATAAACAGGTTCACATGAGATAAAAGAGCCAAGTATAATGAAAATTTCATTCCAATTCCTCTCACAATGAGGGAGAGTTATGATAAAATGAGATCTTATGATATCTTATTTATACAAATGTCACCAAGGTGAATTATCCATAAATTAAGGGGTAAAACAAAAGATTAGGGGTCAAAAACCCTAATATTACCCCCTTTACAAAGTAATTCATTTAAAATTCACTTTTGCACATAAGAGAACCCTAATTTTAGAAGGATGTCACCTCTTTAGAAGACATTTTTGGCATTAGGAGCAAGTCGTTGGTGTAGGAGGAGGGTGTCTAGGCTTTCCAAAGCCACATGTCAAGTATCCAAGTTAGTTCCTTCATCGTCAAAGTCCATTTCTCCTCAAAACGTCCAAGTGCCAATGCATCAACCACACCACGAAACCCTAACCCCCCTAGGTGACGTCATGCCTCTAGAAGAGACGTTTTGCCTCTCCTAGGAAAAACATTTTGCATGTGGGGGCCAGGTGATTTCTTCCAAGTCATCTTTAAGGCCTTCCAAGATTGATCTCTCTAATCTGGCATGTAGGGCCTTGGCATCCAACCCGTGGGCTTGTAGCCCCATGGAAGCCCAAGCTAGGCTTATTCTCCCAAAATTGTCCACCAACTAGATCCTGCAAAGACAAATGAACACGCCCTCGAAGGAAATCAAGTCATAACATCATGATAAGTGAATCTAATCAATAAATAATACATCTAAGCATGTGCATCAAAGATCACTATATCAAACAATTAACTGCTCAAAGACACTATGCCACTTGTCAAGCTTGAATATGGGAGGGTTAACGAGGTGTCCTATTGGTTAGATATTTCCCTAGGTCAAGGAGAGTTTCCAAGAGATCCATCTCTAATCCATGTAAAGTGAATGAAGTGGTTGGGGTCAAGAATCAATGGGCATAGGGCTCATGACATACAAGGGGTCATAGTGTCTCATACATGGGT
>ML791850.1:185238-208301 GCA_009831015.1 Picea engelmannii
TGGTGTTATATCCTCTATCATTCCTTCAAATATGTATGGACCAATTCATTGTTTCTAAAGGTATATCTCCAATATTTGGATAATTGTCAATGCACACTAGGTCTACTACTCTGAATATGTGAATGTATTCCCCACTAAACATAGGGAAATTTGAAACTACTTCAATGTATTCTTTGTACAAGATGATTCGTGAGCCACCTCAAGGTCTCTCTCCATTGGTAAACGCTCCTATGCGAAACTTCTCATTGACTGTCTTGGGTTTACCAACAAGTATAAAAATGATTTAGTATTGGGGTGGCTTATGCTCCACTAAGGACTGGGATTCCAATGGTTTATGTTGAAACAATAAATGCTAGGTGGTATATATGAAATGATTGAGCATGTCTTCTAGAAATGCATGTTTTCTAAGACTTTTTGGGCACTGTTTCACACCAAATTTAGCTATTTTTTCATTGTATCCTTTCTTGGAAGAGTCCTCTCTATGGAAATAGTTGAATGACTGGGTCCAACTATTAATTCTTATGGTGCACAGTTCGATTGTCTAATATTGACTTTCTATGGATGACTCAGTGTCATGATACTATTATTTGAAACCCTCCCCTCTCGGCTCAAAGGATTTGATGCTCCTAAAGGAAGAATTAACTTTTCTTGTAAAAGCCAAGTTGATTTCTTTCTACAAAGACATTGTCTTCCTATATATTGGGGAACAAGGTCATATGCTAACATTTTATTTGGGCACAAGGTCATATGTTAACATTTTTCTCCTTATTAGGACATGACTTTCGTCACAATCATGTTGTTGTTTGTTTGATGTAACTCTGTGTTGCATAATATAACTCTCTATCTCATGAGGTAATATATGATTCATTTCTCGAATAAAATTCTTTTTCATATTGTAACTTATGATTGTATCATATTGTACAATGTTGCAGATAATAATCTCTGAATGAACATTGCATTAGAGACAATATTGTCATTGTATTTACAATTAATGAATATTTGACAATTTGAACTTTACACTACAAGGTTCTATATGATTTTATTTGCTTCAACATTATTTGCCTCAAATGAAATTTTGTTAATAATACTCAACAAATAAAACAAATACAATTACATGGAAAAAATAATATCATATTAAGCATTTTCTCAAGCATATGCAAGAAGTAAAACTGTGCAAGAGATGTAACACATGCAAAAATCAATAGGAGGTTGTTCCAATAATTAAATATACCTCCATAGGGAGCTATTGCAAATGGCTTAGAATCGATGCTTTACAAGTCTTACAAAAATATAATGGGTTGCGGTCTAGCCGCAAGTGATCTGCAAGAATGACCCAAGTTCAATAAAAATGGTGAATCGTAGGGTGCTACTGCAAAAAAAACTAGAATTGATGCCTTACAAGTCTTGCAAAAATAATTGTCGTTGCAAGTTTTTCACGTCAGAGCTAAGTAATAAAATACCTTGTAATAATAATGGAGTAAGTATTGTTCATCGCAGATGTTGCATAGCCTCCTAGCAAAATAATAAAATACCTTATAATAATAATGGGGGAATAAGGATGGTCGAGTGTGGCGTTAAGATATGTGCTGGATTACAATGACATCCTATCCTCAACTAAAATAATAAATAACTCACATTGTTTCTAGGGGCGAGGGGAAGTCTTGTACATAAATTAATACAAGATTGGGCTTATTAGAAAAAGTAGGAACAACAACCAACAAAATTATACAACACACTCAAACTGTAGAAAAATATCTTGTTGAGAAGAGCCAACCAAATGAAATGCATGTATATCACAGTTGTTGAAATTCCTTGTCCTCAACATGTTAGTTTACTTTCTGAAATGTAAAAATATAGGGTGGAACAAGGAAATACCTCTATCTGAACAGGAAATGCCACTCACAGTCTTAAAGCATTTATTTCCTCATCCTTGAAAATATTTTCAATGAATTATCCTCAAATCTATGCTCCAATACCACTTTTAGACCAACATAGCCGAAGTAATCCCAATCCATAACTCACGAAAAAATATAATTGGATAAATATGCACACAGACTAATAGGAACAAATTAAATGGAATTGTAACTAGAAGATAATAGATAAAGTAATCCAAAACTTCCATCTAAGGATAATAAACCCATGTTCCATTCCCCGAGCTTACTTTCTGAAATGTTAAAATATAGGGTGGCACAAGGAAATGGAGTAAATGTTAATATATGATATGATGAATTCTTGTTGTCTCAAAGAAAATGGGATTATGTATTTATTATTCTAGTTATAAAATGTGGCCAAATTATAAACGACGTCGCTTCGTTCTTGGCTATTCTTGACAGTGGTCATGCAAATTTCAAATTACAATGTACTAGATAGAAAACCTAAAAACCTAAACCTAAACATACAATACATTGCAAGTTTTCGGTTTCGACCCGGGGACACTGTTTCCCTTAACTGCGTTGGGGGTATTCTGGTATAATACACTGTTGTTTCACCTACATCCTAGCTGTCATCCTCTAGAGCACTGCCACAAATAGGACAACGGAGGCACAAACAAATGAATGCTGTAGAAAATTGTAAGTTTTTAACTTTAACTAAAAATATCACAATTCACATCTAGATTTGGAAATGGAAAATAAAATAGTTCTTCAAATTTAACGATTTTAATAATTGCATTATCCATTTTATCATTTTAAAACAAAATTTGAGGATTATGAAAAATTTAACCATATTTAGCAATTTACCTCTCAACTTTCATTTATGAAGGACGTCACATGACTTGTTAAATTACCTAAAGAACCAAGACCATCCATAAGAGTACTGACCAAAAGAACCAAGGCCATCCATAATAGTACTTACCGAAGCCCAAACAATCCCTGACCTAACATGTCAATACCATCATTGTACCAGTTTTAACATTTTTAATAAATAATGATGAGGATTATGAAATTTTTTAACCATATGACTGGCAGTTGCAGCGAAGGGAGATTCAGACAAGTAACCTGAGCACGTGACTGTAGAATCAAACCTCCTTGAAATGATAGAATATAGAAGAACATAACAATGATTTAGAATCTGTAACACCAGAGCACAAAGCCTGTAACACCAGATCAAGAAAGGAACATGGGAGTCATATTGTGGGCAGGGGAGTTCAAAGCGAGGTGCACGAGAGAATTCGAACGTAGGAAGAGGTAGGGTGGCGGTGCATTAAGTGAACATCACCAAACTCCCTACAACCAACATAGAAAGACGACATTGTGGCAGATGGGAGAAAACATTAAAATAGATAAACTAGCTAACATAGATGTGAAGACAAACGATGGGAGACATGTTTACTGGAGATGTGACATTCTATGATGGTCGGAAAACCCAAAACATAGAATGTTTAGCTTACTCCATCAAAAGATGATAATAACAACAAGACAATTGTATTATTGGCCACGAATGAAAAGGGATGCAGTCCAATATATTTCTAAGTGTTTGGAGTTCCAACAATTTAAGGTTGAGCACAAACACCCAACATGATTGTTGCAACAAGTGAAAATTCCATAATGGAAATGGGATATTATCTCCATGGACTTCATTACATGACTTCCAAGAACAACTAAGAAGTATGATGCAATGATGCAATTATGGTGGTGGTGGAAAATTTGAGTAATACAACTCACTTTATCCCCATTAAATCCACTTATAAAGCCTTAGATGTTGTTGATATTTTTATAAAAGAAATTTTTAGATTGCATGGCATGCCCAAGAAAATTATCTCAAATTGTGATGCTAAATTAACATCAAATTTATGGAAAGGCCTATTTGTAGGCTTCGGAATGCAATTAGCCTTTAACATTGCTTACCATCCTCATACATACGGGAAAACGAGAGGTTAAATATTGTGTTGGAAGATATGTTGAGGATGCATTTTATGCACCAGCCCAAGACGTGGGAATATTATCTACCCTTGGTAGAATTTTCCTACAATAATTTCTATCCAGAGTCACTAAGGATGAGCCCATTTGAGGCTTTATATGGACGAAAGTGTAGAATTCCAAATAATTGGGATAATTTAGTAGATAGGATCACACTTGGAGCTGAGATGTTGAAGGAAATGGAGCAGGATGTAGCCAGAATTAAACATAATTTGAAAGTGACTCAACATAGGTAGAAGAGATATGTTGATAGAAAAATAACTCATAAAGAGTTAAAGCACTACAAGAAGAACACTTTCTAGCATAGGTTTTTAGTGTTACAAAATTTGGAAAAAAATTCAAAAATCCCTCCACTACAACCTCTGTTATTGGCTAACTAAAAAATTTAACGGATGTTTCGTATAACTAAAAAAATTAGGGCAGGCAAACGCTGTAGAAGATGTAGGTTTTTTTTCGGTGCATTTATTGGTAACAAACGCACCAATAATTTCATAAATCAAAAAGTGTACAGTGAATCCATGCTGCATGTCATCTTTCAAAATCTCTTATGTTGGATGCACTCCATACTTTGTTTCCTGCATGTTTAGTACACCATGACAAAGCACAATCGATATAATTAATATAAAGGTTTAGTTTTGTTCCATTAATTATAAAACAAGATAAGTTAAAAAACATATCTACTTACAAATTGTTCAATTAAACATTGATACTTCAACATATACTCACAACCCATACTTAACCCAATGCCTATCTATTCTTCAGTTGGATCTTGTTTGTATGTTAGCACCTATTAGAATACATCCATGGATGAGTGTAAATTAATTATTTAACTATAAGTATCATAACAAATATGAAATTTTAAGTAAGACCGAAAAAGTGAGTACTCACAAACTTTGCGATCAACCCTTTTATTCATCATCATCCTGTCTTATGTGCTAAATGAGTTTCATTTTTTTTTCTTTTCTACAACAAAACAATTGAAAATTAGTATTTCATGTGATAAATAATTTTGATGCACACAAAAGAATAAATGAATCATTACATACCTCTAATGCACATTGTAATCCTTCTGCGATGCATTTATGTTCATTTCTTTTACCATCTCCTTGTACATTGTTTTGGACATCCCCACCAACATGTATTGTTTTTTTCCTCATTTGTCCCTTGGAATTTCCATGACATTTCTTAACCAACACACATCGTTAATTTAAACCTATATATAATTTAAAGATATAAAATTTTTAATACAACTTAAAGAATTTTTTTTTTTTCTCTTGTTGAGATGAGATACCATCGCGATTATTCCAATAAGTTGTTTTCATTGAAATTATATCGACCATATTCTAGCAACAAAAGACAAGAATCATATGATATAAAAAGCAGGATTTTGTTTTTACAAAATAAGATAAATAGAATCACGGGTGCTCTATTAATTAGTATAAGCATTGATCGTCTATTAATTAATAGAAGCATGGGTGTTGTATAAATTATACATTTTGAAAATATAGAATTCCCACTCATTTTTTCGTTGTATATTTCAACACATTGATTCGGTTTGGTAATTTTTTTAATTTTATTTTACCCTTTAACGGTGCGCCCGACTATAAGGTGCACGGTGCATTTTTTTCCAAAATGCATTGGGGTTGTATTGGTTTCTAAGCCCACCATGGAAGATTTATATTTTTTAAATTAATTTCTTTTGTTTAAAGATCAATTGTTCTGGTGTGTTTGTTATATGAGAACCAATACGCTTTGTTATTGGGGGAGAAATGGTGTGCGTCATTATTGGGGAGAGAACCAACACAATTTTTATTGGTAGAGTACCAACATTGTTTACAGGAATATTAGCACCGATGCACTATTCCTATACAATATGTTATAGCACAAGTTTTAGGTTGAGAAAATCCCTACCCAACCACAAAACAAGTGCTACAACTTCGGAAACCTACACCCAATGTCACTTCGATGTAGGTCCCACACTTCAAGGGTAACTAGGTCACTCTAGGGAGGCAATCCCAGTGACCCTAGGGGGATGGATATGGATATGGAGATAAAAGGAAGTGAAGCCCCTAGAGGTAAATTCTAAGCAGAATGAAAGGTGGGAAAAGATTCCTTGTAAGTCAAGTAATTGTTGCCCCACATGTATAGTATTTCTCCGGATGATTGTACTTGCTTGAGACACAAGAAAATACACTTTTCAATGATATATGTTAGTTGTATCAACAAGTTAAATTTTCTGTCCCTAATTTTCAATAGTATATATTAGTTTTAGTCAACAAACAAAACATCTAAATCAACATACAAAGATCTAGACTAGTTGAGTAAATCAACATCAAGATTTGCAATGCATATAGGCTGAAGAATGGAACTTAAGAACCAAGAAATGAGGGTTGTTGTAAACATGTATTTTCTGCAGACAATTTCAGCCTTATGGATGTAGCATTCAATGCAATGCAACAACAAAATCAACCACACAAAAGTGCCAAGAATTGGCCCAAAATATGCGCTTTAGTTACTAGAGTAAGTGAGAAAAATTTAGGAGTTAGTTTAGGGTTATAAGAGAGTTAGAAGCTAGGGTATGCAACCCCAATGGCTGTAGGTTAAATATTGTAACAATAATTAGAGTATTGGGAGAGAGGGGAAACCCTAGTGGGGGAAGACTCCTCTCAATGAGGCAAATCAACTTCAAGCAAGAAAACTTTCAAAAGATCAAAAATTACTTTTCCCAAGACAATGATTTTATATCTCCAATGAAAAAAAGTATGACTAGTGCCTTTACTATTGGGTTAATGGAGTCAAATAAACAATATCTATAGAAGCTACCTCCTTGGGGGTGTAACCCTTTTACTTCCCAAGACAAGTTTCTCTAGCTAGGGTTTAAGCTAAGAGGGTGTATTCCTTTATACTTCTCTTAGCAAACCCTAGTGAAATCAATGAGATGAAGCATAAAATGATGAAGGATATGGTGGGGGTGTATTCCCTTATACTTCCCACCTAGATCCTAGCATAGCAATCTCCCACTGTGATTAATCATATAATACAACAAATATAATTCAAGCACATAATAATAATAATGAGTATGAACACACATATAATCGATCATGAAATAAAACTCATGAAGATGGGCAGGAGGGAGGAAATCCCGCTGGAAAGAGAAACCATTAGCCTAATCATCCTGCCTCAAAATGTAGCCATACGACTGATCAATTGATCTCTGAAGGGGACTACTATATGTAGATGAAGGCTCATATTCATCTACGCATAAAGATTCACTGCTTGTTGAGGACTGAGAGGAAATGAAATATCATAAGAATACTGCATGGTCTCTTGGATAAGAGGGTAAGAGGTAAGGAACAACCTCAGGTGTAGAAAAACACCGCCTCTTCCCCTATGAATATCCATGGAAATATCCAAGATGAAAATAATTCCACTTTGAAGAATGAACCTATAACTACTCTGAGGTGGCCACATCCTGGTATTTCTAAAAATTTGAGCACAACGACTGGAAATCCTCGTAAAAAAAATTTGCATCCTCAAAAGGGTATGTACCAAAGGATGATTGAAGATCACTCTGAGTATGTTGTGAAAAGTCATCCTCGAAGGAGTGGAACAAATCTGTAACCATGTCATCACCAGGCAACCAAACATATGAATAATATATGTATGAGGACCACTCCTTTGATGACGATACCCCCTATGCCTGAGAGATACCCTCAATGTCATAAATGAGGTCTCTATAAAATTTGAGATAACTTAGATCACTTCTGTGTCTGCCAATATATATGAAAGTTTCTATAGGCTCATCAACCATATTGAAGGGTACTTTCATAAGAACATCAATATGACTAAAAATGACCATATTTTCTTCTTTTTGCACAGGAGAAGTCGAGGCATGGACGTCTTCAACTAGACCTTCATCATCAAGATTGATTTCTTCTTCAACATTAGAAGGTAAACAAGGTTGGACAACCTCGCCTTCATCAAGCGGGATCAAAGATAACAATGCCTAAATATGTTGTGCTTTATCATAATCCTTCTTTATTTTTATAGACACGCCCCTCCATCGCTTCTTCATCACAAGAGGCTTGATTCTGAGTGCATAGTTCTATTCTTGTTTTTCTTCAAGGTGATCTGTCATATCCAAGGTTTCCTTTTATACTTCTTTGCTTTCAAGGTCATGAAATAAAGTATCATCAAGGTATTCGAAAGGGTCACAAATCATCCTGATCTCTTCTTGATAACTTTCTTCATATGTCTGTTCTTTGAATACTTCTTCATCGCCAAGGGAAGGAAATAATTCTCTTATGCAATTCATCATTTCCTCAACATCTTTATTGGCAACCTTTTCCTTTTCCATCTATAAAAGTTCCATCTTTGAGGCATAACAAGTTATGGATGGGGGTTGATCCCATCATGCCATATTTCCATTGACTGAAAGGACACCTCAATGGAGTCACCAGACGAGGTCAAGGCTCATCAAAGGATGGAAAGGGGGAAAGAGGGAAAGGTGGGTTCGTGGAAAGGTGGAGTCTCCAGATGAGCTTCAAAATAAGCTGATCAAGAAGGGTGGAAAGGGAATGTCCCTTGGGTGGAGGTTCCAGAAAAGCTAAGGGAAAGGATTTGGGATAGCTTGCCAAAGTGTCGTTAGGGTTCCGAAGAGGATTAAAAATCCTCCCTGAAAACAATGCCAAAATTTTATAGCACAAGTTGTGGATTTGGAAAATCCCTACCCAACCACAAAACAAGTGCTACAACTTGGGAATCCTACACCCAATGTTACCTCGATGTAGGTCTCGCACTTCAAGGTTGACTAGGTCACTCTAGGGAGGTGATCCTAGTGACCCTAGGGGGATGGATATGGAGATGGATATGGATATAAGAGGAAGTGAAGCCTCTATAGGTCAAGTATAAGTGGGATGGAAGGTGGGAAAAGATTCCTTGTAAGTCAAGTAATTGTTTCCCCACATGTATAGTACTTCTCCGGATGATTGTACCTGTCAGAGACACAAGAAAAGACACATTGCAATGATATATGTTAGTTGGATCAACAAGTTAAGCTTTTTGTCCCTAATTTTCAGCAGTATATATCAGTTTATATCAACAAATAAAACATCTAAATCAACATACAAAGATCTAGATTAGTTGAGTAAATCAACATCAAGATTTGCAATGAATATAGGCTAAAAAAATGACACTTTAGAAGCAATAAATGATGATTGTTGTAAACATGTATTTTCTGCATAAAATTACAGCCTTATGGATGTAGCATTCAATGTCATGCAACAACAAAATTAACTACACAAACGTCCCAAGAACTATCCCAAAATATGTGCCCTAGTTAGTAGAGTAAGTGAGAAAAATTTAGGAGTTAGTTTAGGGTTATAAGAGAGTTAGTAGATAGGGTTATTCAGCCCTAATGGCTGTAGGTTAAAGCTTGTAACAACAATTAGAGTATTGTGAGAGAGGGGATGCTCTAGTGGGGGAAGATTTCTCTCAATGAGGCAACTCAACTTCAAGCAAGAAAACTTTCAAAAGATAAAAAAATATGTTTTCCAAGGCAATGATTTTATATCTCCAATGCAAAAAAGTATGACTAGTGCCTTTACTATTGGGTTAATGGATTAAAATAAAAGAGAGCTAGAGAAGATACCTCCTTGGTGATGTAATCCCTTTTACTTCCCAAGGAAATTTTCTCTAGCTAGGGTTTAAGCTAAAAGGGTGTATTCCCTTATACTTATCTTAGAAAACCCTAATGAAATGAATGAGATGAAGCATAAAATGATGAAGTCTATGGTGGGGGTGTATGCCCTTATACTTCCCATCTATCTCCTAGCATAAAAATACTTGACTTGAAAAAATGATCGCATAATAGTAAAATACCATACTAAGATCAAGATAAATGCCAAGATAATCCACCATGAGAGCTAGAAAACATCATCCAAATATAGTGCTAGACCTCCTCCATCAATCATTCATAAATATAGCCATAAACAGGTTCACATGAGATAAAAGAGCCAAGTATAATGAAAATTTCATTCCAATTCCTCTCACAATGAGGGAGAGTTATGATAAAATGAGATCTTATGATATCTTATTTATACAAATGTCACCAAGGTGAATTATCCATAAATTAAGGGGTAAAACAAAAGATTAGGGGTCAAAAACCCTAATATTACCCCCTTTACAAAGTAATTCATTTAAAATTCACTTTTGCACATAAGAGAACCCTAATTTTAGAAGGATGTCACCTCTTTAGAAGACATTTTTGGCATTAGGAGCAAGTCGTTGGTGTAGGAGGAGGGTGTCTAGGCTTTCCAAAGCCACATGTCAAGTATCCAAGTTAGTTCCTTCATCGTCAAAGTCCATTTCTCCTCAAAACGTCCAAGTGCCAATGCATCAACCACACCACGAAACCCTAACCCCCCTAGGTGACGTCATGCCTCTAGAAGAGACGTTTTGCCTCTCCTAGGAAAAACATTTTGCATGTGGGGGCCAGGTGATTTCTTCCAAGTCATCTTTAAGGCCTTCCAAGATTGATCTCTCTAATCTGGCATGTAGGGCCTTGGCATCCAACCCGTGGGCTTGTAGCCCCATGGAAGCCCAAGCTAGGCTTATTCTCCCAAAATTGTCCACCAACTAGATCCTGCAAAGACAAATGAACACGCCCTCGAAGGAAATCAAGTCATAACATCATGATAAGTGAATCTAATCAATAAATAATACATCTAAGCATGTGCATCAAAGATCACTATATCAAACAATTAACTGCTCAAAGACACTATGCCACTTGTCAAGCTTGAATATGGGAGGGTTAACGAGGTGTCCTATTGGTTAGATATTTCCCTAGGTCAAGGAGAGTTTCCAAGAGATCCATCTCTAATCCATGTAAAGTGAATGAAGTGGTTGGGGTCAAGAATCAATGGGCATAGGGCTCATGACATACAAGGGGTCATAGTGTCTCATACATGGGTTCCTTTGTAGAGAGTGTGTGGTACCTTTGCCCGCAATGCATCTTTTCCAATCCCATCAATTGCCTTTTATCTTTATTTATTTGTGTTTTCTTTCAACATAGCATAATGAGAGGTTGAAGGTCACTTCTCTAGCTTGGTGAACAGATGATGGAAATCTCACCCACAAACACCTAGTGAAAATGATAAGGTTGGCTCATGATGAGACCCACTTTCTCTCAGCCATGCAACTGAGAGCCATTTCCCTGGTTTGGTGACCATATGATGATAATTTCATACCACTAGATATTCATGGACATGATAGGTTGGCTCATGATTAGAACTACTATCCTTCAACTAACCTTTCAAGCATTCATTTTTATATTGTGGGTCCCCTTTACTTAAAGATAAGTGTTTCATTTCTTTCTTGGGTAATTGCTGGGAGAAGCATCTGGAAGGTTTATTCAAGGATTTTATCTTTTACCCAACATCAACCCCTATGGTCCTTCATCCCCTTCTTCCCATAGAATGAGGGATAATCCCTTCTTAGTTCAATACACCCTAGAATCCCAAGAGATAAGAAAATGAAGGGGAATAATGATGGAAAGTGGTAAGTATGGTTGAGAACTATACAATGGCTCATTAAGGGAGTTCCTAGTAGAAAATACATTCCCAAAGAAGACCACTTAATAGGGCACAATGTCAACCACCAAGGTGAAGCAGGGAAAAAGGAATAATTTCCAAACGTATATCATGAAATATAGAGAAATTTAAGATACAACATAATCAAATGGCTTAAATATTGAAATGATGCTCACCATAATACTAACTTGTACCTCATGGAGCAAGGCCCACTTCCTTCCGGAAGCCAATTGGTGTGGTGGATGCCATCTACAAAACTGTGACCATATGTGGTGGTGACTGGGTTTTCCATCTATGAAAAGGGTATTGTTGGTCATGTAGTCTCTTGACACTTCATATCTGCAACTTGAGGGACTCGAGACATAATCTCCTTAGTTATCCACAAAATGGGGATAACATCTGGCTCCTACTTGGGGACATGTGCTCTCCGTAGAGTGCATGAGAACCACAACATATCTTGGTATACCTGTGCCTTCAAGGAAACATCAAAATGTCAAGTGCAGGAAAGCCTACTCATCCTTGTTCTCATATGATGATAATCAAAACCCACTAAACTAGAAAAATAAAATTTTGACATTTTTTTAATAAATTTCTAAACTAAGCATGAAATCAATACTACAAGTAGAGTACAATGGGAATTAAATTCATCTAAAATAATATGAGCGATCAAGATGAAAATTCAAGGAATGAAAATGACTTACCTACTTACCTGGGGCCTTGGGGTCTTGAAGATAAAGTGTTGGATGATGTCAGGTGAAGTCATACAACTAGTGCAACCATTTGATCATCTCATAAAAGTATCCCCCCCTCTGCTTAATCATATAATACAACAAATATAAGTCAAGCACATAATAATAATAATGAGTATGAACAAACATATAATCGATCATGAAATAAAACTACTGAAGATGGGTAGGAGAGAGTAAATCCTGCTAGAAAGAGAAACCATCACCCCGATCATCCTGCCTGAAAGTGTAGCCACAAGACTGGTCAATCGATCTCTGAAGAGGGATACTATATGTAGATTAAGGCTCATCTTCATCTATGCATAAAGACTCATTTCTTGTCGAGGACTAATAGGAAATGAAATATCAAAATAATACTTCATGGTCTCTTGAAGAAGATGATAAGAGGTAACGAACAGTCTCAGGTGTAGAAAAACACTGCCTCCCCTATGAATCTCCATGGAAATATCCAAGATGAAAATAATTCTTCGTTGAAGAATGAACCCGTGACTTCTCTGAGGTGGCCACGTCCTGGTATTCCTCAAAATCTGAGCACAACGGTTGTAAATCCTCATTAAACAAATCTACATCCTCAAAAGGGTATGTATCAAAGGATGACTGAAGATCACTCTGAGTATGTTGTGACAAGTCATCCTCAAAGGGGTGAAACAAATCTATAACTACGTCATCACCAGGAAACCAAACATCTGAATCATATACATATGAGGACCACTCCTCTAATGATAACACCCCCTCTTCCTGAGAGCTACCCTCAATGTCATAAATGGGGTCTCTATCAAATTTGAGATAGCTAAGATCCCATTTGCATTTTCCAGTTTGTATGAAAGTGTCTATAGGATCATCAACCATATCGAAGGGTACTTTCATAAGACCATCAATATGACTAAAAATGACCATATTTTTGTCTTTGTGCATAGGAGGATCAGAGGCATGGACATCTTCAACTGGACCTTTATCATCGAGACTGATCGCTTATTCAAAATTAGGAGGTAAACAAGGTTGGACAACCTCGCCTTGATCAAGAGGGATCAAATATAGTGGTGCCTCAATATGTTGTGCTTTATCATAATTCTTCTTTCTTTTTATAGACAAGCCCCTCCATCACCTCTTCATCACAAGAGGCTTGATTTTGAGTGCATAGTTCTTTGCTTGTTTTTCTTCAAGGGGATCTGTCATATCCAAGGTTTCCTCCAATACTTCTTAGCTTTCAAGGTCATGGAATAAAGTGTCATCAAGGTCTTCGAAAGGGTCACAACTCACTGTGTTATCTTCTTGATGTGTTTCTTCATATGTCTGTTCTTCAAATACTTCTTCATATTCAAGGGTAGGGAATAATTCTCTTATGCAATTCATCATTTTGTCAACAAATTTATTGGTGGCCTTTTCCTTTTCCATCTGTAAAATTTCCTTCTTCGAGGAATAATAATTATGGATGGGGGTTGATCCCATGGTGCCATATTTCCATTGACTGAAAGGACACCTCAATGGAGTCGCCAGATGAGATCAAGGCTCATCAAATGATGGAAAGAGGGAAATGTGGGTTCATGGAAAGGTGGATTCACCAGATGAGCTTCAAAATGAGCTCATCAAGAAGTGTGGAAAGGGAATGTCCATTTGGTAGAGTCTCCAGGCAATCTAAGGGAAACTATTTGGGATAGCTTACCAAAGTGTCATTAGGGTTCCAAAGAGGATTCAAAATCCTCCCTAGAAACAATACCAAAATTTTATAGCGCAAGTTGTAGGTTGGGTAAATCTTGACCCAACCACAAAACAAGTGCTACAAATTGGTAATCCTACACCCAATGTCACCTCGATGTAGTTCCCACACTTCAAGGGTCACTGGGTCACTCTAGGGAGGCGATACTAGTGACCCTAGGGGGATGGAAATGGAGATGGATATAAGGGGAAGTGAAGCCCCTATAGGTGAAGTATAATTGGGATCAAATGTGGAAAAATATGCCTTGTAATTCAAGTAATTGTTGTCCCACATGTATAGTACTTATCCAGATGATTGTACCTGTGTGAGACACAATAAAATACAGTTTGCGATGATATATATTAGTTGTATCATGAATTTAATATCGATGTCCCTAATTTTCAACAATATATATTAGTTTATATCAAGAAACAAAACATCTAAATCAACATACAAAGATCTAGACTAGTTGAGTAAATCAACATCAAGATTTGGAATGAATATAGGCTGAAAAAATGGCACTTAAGAAGCAAGAAATGATGGTTGTTGTAAACATGTATTTTCTACAGAAAATTTCATCCTTATGGATGTAGCATTCAATGGAATTCAACAAGAAAATCAACCACAAAAAAGTTCCAAGAACTAGCCCAAAAGATGTGCCCTAGTTAGTAGAGTAAGTGAGCAAAATTTAGGAGTTAGTTTAGGGTTATAAGAGAGTTAGTATCTAGGGTTATGAAGCCCCAATGGCTATAGGTTAAATATTGTAACAAAAATTAGAGTATTGGGAGAGAGGGGATTCCCTAGTGGGGGAAGACTCCTCTCAATGAGGCAAATCAACTTCAAGCAAAAAAACTTTCAAAAGATCAAGAATTATGTTTCCCAAGGCAATAATTTTATATCTCCAATCCAAAAAAGTATGACTAGTGCCTTTATTATTGGGTTAATGGAGCCAAATCAAAAAGATCTAGAGAAGATACCTCCTTGGGGGTGTAATCCTTTTTACTTCCCAAGGTGATTTTTGTTAGAAAAACAGGACCGCGGAGCAATAAAATAAAACAAATGTAGAAACAAAACACAGAAGACACACAATACAAGAGAGACACAGATTTACGTAGTTCACCCAGTGTGGGCTACGTCCACCAGAGAAATTGCCAGGTCCTTTCTTTATTATTATCCAACAAATGAAGGGATACAACCTACAACAAAACTCACTGTAACTTCCTCTTCTTTCTCTCATAGTCTCCTCTCTCAGAATACAATACTTGCCACACTCCATAGCCGTGATACATTTCCCTCATAAAAGAGGGTTGCCTTCTAGGGAAAAAAACCCTAACATAATCTCTTCTGTTAGATCTACGACCTTATAATGAATGGTCCAGATTTACAATGAAATTACAATATACTTTTACAAGGCAATTTTTGCTTCGGGGGCTTCACCTCCGAACCCCCGCTTGCCCCCAGACCCCCCAGTCGGGGGGATAGGCCCCTCGGACCTCGCAGAGGGGGTACCCCATCTCTGCACGCCCCCACGTGGAAGAGTGTACATACTTCTGGGGTGTAAATACTTCATGGGGTATAAACACGGCTGAAAGCAAGGACCTCTGAATCAGGAATATAATCAGGCTCCATAACCAACAATTTTCTCTAGCTAGGGTTTAAGCTAAGAGGGTGTATGCCCTTATAGTTCTCTTATAAAACCCTAGTGAAATGAATGAGATGAAGCATAAAATGATGAAGTCTATGGTGGGGGTGTATACCCTTATACTTCCCACCTAGCTCCTAGCATAAAAATACTTGACTTGAAAAAATGATAGCATAATAGTAAAAAACCATACCAAGATCAAGATTAATGCCAAGATAATTCACCATGAGAGCTAGAAAACATCATCCAAATCTAGCGATGGACCTCCTCCATCAATCATTCATAAATATAGCCATAAAAAAGTGCACAAGAGATAACAGAGACAAGTATAGAGAAAATTTTAGACCAAGTCCTCTCACAATGAGGGAGAGTTATGATAAAATGAGATCTTATGATCTCTTATTTATACAAATATCACTAAGGTGGCTTATCCATAAATTAAGGGGTAAAACACAATATTATGGGTCAACATCCCTAATATTTCCCCCTTTACAAAGTAATTCATTTAAAATTCACTTTTGCACATAAGAAAACCCTAATTTTAGAAGGATGTCACCGCTTTAGGATACGTTTTTGCATTAGGAGCAAGTCGTTGGTGTAGGAGGAGGGTGTCTAGGCTTGCCAAATCCACATGTCAATTGTCCAAGTTAGTTCCTTCATGGTCAAATCCCATTTCTCCTCAAAACATCCAAGTGCCAATGCATCAACCACACCACCAAACCCTAACCCCCTAGGTGAGGTCATGCCTCTAGAAGAGATGTTTTGCCTCTCCTAGGAAAAATGTTTGGCATGTGGGGGATAGATTATGTCTTCCAAGTCATATTTAAGGCCTTCCAAGTTTGATCTCTCTCATCAAGCATGCAGGCCCTTGGAATCCAACCTATGGGCTTGTATCCCCATGGAATCCGAAGCTAGGATTGTTCTTCCAAAATTGTCTACCAAATAGGTCCCGCAAAGACAAATGAACACGCCTTCCAAGGATATCAAGTCATAATATCATGATAAGTGAATCCAATCAATAAATAATCCATCTAAGCATGTGCATCAAATATCACTATATCAAACAATTAACTTCTCAAAGACACTCTGCGACTTGTCAAGCTTGAATATGGGAGGGTTGACGAGGTGTCCTATTGGGTAGATCTTCCCCCAGGTCAAGGAGAATTTACAAGAGATCCCTCTCTAAGCCATGTAAAGTGGATGAAGTGGTTGGGGTAAATAATCAATAGGAATAGGGCTCATGACATACAAGCGGTTGTAGTGTCTCATTCATGGGTGCCTTTGTAAAGGGTGTGTGGTACCTTCATCCACAATGCATTTTTTCCAAGCCCATCAATTGCATTTTATCTTTCTTTCTTTGTGTTTTCTTTCAACATAGCATAAGGAGAGGTTGAAGGTCACTGCTCTAGCTTGGTGACTAGATGATGGAAATGTCACCCACAAACGCCTAGTGGAAATGAGAAGGTTGATTCGTGATGAGACCCCCTTTCTCTCAACCATGCATTTGAGATCCATTGCCCTGGTTTGGTGACCAGATGATGATAATGTCACACCACTAGATATTCATGGATGTGATAGGTCAGCTCGTGATGAGACCTCCTATCCTTCAACTAACCTTTCAAGCATTCTTTATTATATTGTGGGTCCCCTTTACTTAAAGATAAGTGTTTCATTTCTTTCTTGGGTGATCCTTGGGTGAAGCATATGTAAGTTTCATTCAAGGATTTTATATTTTACCCAACATCAACCCCTCTGGGCCTTCATCCCGTTCTTCCCATAGAATGAGGGACAACCCTTTCTTGGGTCAAGAAACCCTAGAATCCCAAGAGATAAGGAAATGGAGGGGAATAATGATGGAAATAACATAGTTACCAACTTAATGAGAACTCTACAGAATTCTCATTTTTTGGGGGGTCCAATTTTTTACCCCGTTTTTAAAATGGTGCTACCAGTAGCACCCCCCCCTCTCCGGTTTTAGGTGTTTTCGATATTTTAAATTTTTTGATCCACAATGTTTCCACATTATTTTTTAAAATGCTTATTTTTCATCTACTCTCTCTCTCTCTCTCTCTCTCTCTCTCTCTATATATATATATATATATATATATATATATATATTATTCAACGATGTTTTTAGTCTTCTTTCATGCTTCTTTCAATCTTAAAAATATTTTTTACCATTTACTTTTTTGAAGTTAAGATTTTTCATATATTTTTGTCTCCTTAATTAATTTATTATTCCATACTTTTTAAATATAGTGAAAAACATCATTTTTAACACATTGTTTACCTTTACTTCAATAAATCGAAAAACAATTGTAGTTAAATAACACTATTTTTGAATATTTAGCAAAAAAATACACATTTTATAGCCATATATAATAAAAAACCTATACATTTTGGTACATATTCCTTAAAATGACATGTCAAATAAAGAATTTTTATGGACATAATTGAACAAAAAAAGTCTAAATTTTATAAAAAAATATCATTTTCTTTCATATTTTTATACATTTGAAGTAAAAAAACGACAACATTTAATAAAATTTTCCAATGTATAGTGATTCACATACAAATAAAAAAAAAAAAAAAAAACATTAAAAAGATTCATCACAAAACAACAATAGATACATCTTTATTCTTATTTTAAAATATGAAAGTCAAATCATTACAGTTATAACTCATCAAAAATTTGCAAAATTGAACATTGTCTTCAAAGGCATCTTTAAACTAATCAACAATATCATATATCCCAAATTCATCATTCTCAACAGAGACATTATCATCTTCTTCGACGTCATTTTGTGCTTCCATTGTGTCATTTTGTTCTTACATTGGTTCTTTGATATCTGCAAGTTCTCCAAATTGATCCTTTCTAATCATTCCTCCTAATGGTACTTGAGGTTCCTTTGAAAAATTTTCCACCTTTGATTCATTAAAATCTCCTTTCCTCAAGCCAAATTCTTGCATTTCATCTGGAAGAGATGGAATAACATTAATTCTTTGTTGAATAAAACTACACTACATTGGATCACTTTCAATGGCTATGAAATTCCTTCCTTTCTGTAGGAAACACTCTAATGTTGTACCTAATCACCAAATACAAAATAAATAATGAAGTTAGATACTGTAAAAAGACATAAATTAAAAATAATATAAGATTGAAGTATGATTTCACAAATATTAGATCATAATTCTTACCTAAACTCGAGAACAAATCCGAAACCCAATCTTCTTCATTTGAAAATTTATCTATAAGATAATTAATTAATACTTGTGGTTTTTAATAAATGTTAACCATTTCTCCTTTCAAATATTTTTCCTCATATGTTAGCTTTCGAACCACAACATTATATAACAATATACTACTAGGAGTCTCTCCATCATTTACATTGGCAAGAAAAGAATTATAAGAATCTTTTGTCTAGGTTGCAAGATGTATACTCTCAAAATCATGTTTAAATGATTCTTTCTTGGAACTATGAATATTAGGCTTGTGCTTGTAACATAAATAAGTGAAAATTCAATTAGCGTGTGAATTAATAAAATTGTTTTCTAATATTAATTGCTAAACATACACTTTGAATATCTTACCAAATAAACCGCATCCTTGTCTTTTCTTTCCCCTTGAAGCTTGATTGTACTAATCCTTGTTGTGTGTCTGAATGAAAAACTAGAAATATCCAAAATGGTGATGTTGTAACTTCTTGAAATCCCATAACCACTTTACTGAAAGCTTGGTAAGTATAAGGCTCAATATCATATCCAATGTTTTGGATATTATAACCATGAGAGATATCCGCAATAACTAGGGTGTATTATTTTTTAGGAACAATATTTGCAAGTTTTTCACAACCACCTAATATCACTTTATATTGAACAATATCGAACCCATTCCAAATGTAGTGATCAAGGGTGTCATCAATTTGAACATTTTGAACACGTCTCCTTCTTTCTCTTTCAAACTTGGCTTTTTGAATAATTTTTTTGAAAGTTTCAGGTACTCCATCTGCATTCTTCTTTGGCATCTTTAATGAAACAAACAAACATATAGTTATATATCTATAACTATTAAAATATAAATAAATTAACTTACAAACGAATAACATGAATGTAATAAATCAACATACCTTTTTGAATGCAACAAAAAATTGTTTCAATACTGTTGAAGAGCTTGAATCCGAATAGTTGAGTTTAACATCATCCTAACTTTCTTCATTCAACATCTTGACCATTTCCTCTTGTATTTTCATATACACCTTGTGACTAAATAAAACAAAAATAATGTTAAATTGATATGTTAAACTGAAAAAATTAATTTTCTTGTCCTAACATAAATTAAAATAACTCAACAGACCTACTTTTAAAATTCATCACACATTTATTCCATTTACAATTCTCCCGACCTAACATGTGATAATATAGTTATGATAAGTTTATCATCCTTCACTCCTTGTATTGATCTACAAGGTGTTATAGTCATATCATCAGGAATATTTTTTATGTCAGGACTTGTCTTACTTGTGCCACATATCAATGGTTTAGCCTTCTTAACTCTTTGATTTTTTATACTAATATTTTCCCATAGGGTGAAGATCTCATCTATCAAATTCCATACCTGTACAATTCTAAATCCCAATTGAAAATAGTTATCCACAACTCTAAATATATCACTTCCTTTGTGATATTTTTCTTTTGTATTTTCATCATCAAGTGGGAATCCTATTTCCATACAACATTGCTTCCAAAAATTAACATCAACATTTGATCTCTCCTCGTGGCATATTTTAGAAAATTCATTATGGATAAATCTCACCCTTTGAATGAAGGTCATAGACATTCTATACTCATTGTCCGAGTTATGATCCCATGCCAGTAACTTTTCTTACGAATATGTTAAAATGACATAAATTATGCATTTGACTACCTCAAAAATATGATTATTGGGATATTCTTGCATCAATTCTCTTCTAGCCTTTGCAGAATGATTTTCTCCAATCACATAATATTTGTAGTCAAAAAAATTTCATCTATCAAATTCTTCCCTCATAGGAACTTCCACTGGGTCAATAAGAATTAGGTAGTCAACCACATGTGCATATGGATTGTATCTAATCAATGATTTCAAATTGTGAATATGCAAGTGATGTGGTTTTCTAATTTGATATTTTTCCTGCCCTTTTGTGTGTTTATAAAGTTGTTTCACATTCAACTGAAATGTGTGGCCATCATCAACTAAGTTTGTCATCCTCATTCTATTTCGAATGGCATTTTGTGTTGTTTTCATAATACCATCCTCTAGATCAACACCTAGTGTGGTTATTTATCTGCTACCTTTAGAATTTACACTATAACACTTTGAGATAACGAGGGCTTCTTGAATATTATCAACATTTGTTTTCTTCCTCTTATGATTTAAATGTGTTTCATCTAAATCAATGATTTCTTCATAATCAATAGGAATAGACTCATCATCAGCCATCGCTCTTTTGCGTTTATCTTGTTTATTCTTTTTGCGAGAAGGAGTGATAACCTGATTGGGACCAATCTCAACAAAATCCTCATTTAGAGTTTCCTCATTTTCAAATGTAACCCTTTCAGGATTTCTAGAATGAGGATTTTTCTTTCTTCTTTCATGGTCTTCTCTGTCTACTCTTGCAGGTTCAACCTCCATTACTTTTTGTTTCTTTTTCCTTCCTTCTTGTGTCTTTTCTATATGAAAAGAGTTGATGACATCCATGATATCATTCTCTATAGAGTAAATCCCCACTAACATATGTGAAATTCGTTCAGCAGAATCCTGTAAAAATAAAATATAACATTTTCATGTTAAATAAAATTAAAACATTACCATGATACTAAAAATAATAAACAACACAAAAATAGAAATAAAAAACTTACATTGCCTTTCTCAATGTCATCAACGATTGATGCACATAATTCTGAAAAACATTCATTCTTGTTATAATTTCTCAATTTGAAACAATCTCTAAACTTGATATAAGTTCTCCCTTGTTTGACAAGTACATAAACAATATTTTTGGCTGGCACCAAACATATATCTCGTAACAAGCCAAGTTACTGATAATTTCCTTGCACATGTTCTAATTCTGCACAATACAAATATATATGATCTCCATTGTTTCCTTGCTTGTCTTTAACAAACCAAGAATATTCTTGTTTGTTTTCACCTTCCATAGATTTCCACTCTCTAACATTCTTCATTTCCTTTGATAGCTCAGGTGTTAAGCTATCATTTTGTTACCTAACATTCATGGAGGTTCCAGTTGCATTTTTGGATTCCATTATTGCAGGTCGTGATCCATATATATTCATAGATAATCTCTTTCCAACCATTTTCCTATATTAAGATAAAAACAATTTAGGCCTTTTACATTATAATAAACTAAAAATCACAACCTTGAATATAAAAACTAATTTAAAATATATATATATATATATATATATATATATATATTTTTACCCATATGTAAAAAACAATTTGACCCATAGACCTATTGGGATTATTCTAGGACCGGAACCGTGACTTGGCCATGGGGAGCCAGACTGTGGCCAAGTCGTGGGAGACGGTGACTTGGCCACGGGGGGCCAGCCCTGTGGCCAAGTCGTGGGCGTGCCCACGGCTTGGCCAGGCTAGGGTGATGTCGGGCATCGCCCTAGCCCCCCCACGACTAAGGCACGAACATTGCCCAGTGACCACCATGGGCCAAAACTAATAAAATTTAAGTAAAAAACAATAAAAAAGCTAATTTGTTTTTAATACCTAAATTAGACTTTTTCCCATTTTTTTTTCAAAAAATCTTAAGGATTTTGTTGAGATTTTTGAAAAAAGTCTCAAATTTTTTAAAAGTTTGGATTTTTTTAGAAAAAAGTAGAAAACATTTAAACAAATTTAAGGTTTTTTAATTTTCGCATGAAAAAATATTATGTGATTCAAAGATAATCTTATACATAGTTTGTTTTCGTAAATTGTAAGAATTAAAAAAAAAACTAACCTCTGAAATGCTAGATTCTCCTCGGATGTCTTCTCGATGTTTCTTCTTGCTAGATTCTCCTTGTATGTCTTCTCGATGTTTTAGCTTACTCCAAATCCCAAAACAAATAATTCCCAAGATATAACACAATACAAAAAGATAAAACAAGACTGTGTATATATAACATAGATGATGTAAATTACTGTCAGTATATTGAATGTGGGATAAATAAAAATTAGGTATATTGTCTATATATATACCTAAAATTATATGGATCATCAATATGTTTAATAAATGTGGGATGAATAAATAAACATGATAAATATTGTATTTAATATGTAAATAGAAAAATAAAAGAGTAAAAATTGTTTTTATTTTTTAAGGGAAAAAAGCGAAAAAAAAATGGCGGGGGGAATTTGGAGGGAAAAATTTGAAGGGGAAATTCTAGAGGGAATATTTTGGGGTGAAATTTTGGGGA
>ML791850.1:208539-233651 GCA_009831015.1 Picea engelmannii
TTAGAGGGAAAATATCATTATGCATGTTATAATAATGTCATAGGGAGGGTGAACATTTCTAGCATTCTATGTTCTCAAAGAGAAGGGATGGATTCATCAAATAAAGAAGATTTTATTTCTGAGACATCAACAAATTGTTCACATACCTCTTTTGTTGGGACTAGGAAATGCCATAGGAATGTTTGTAATGCAAATGAGGCATTGTATTTTTCAGCTAGTCATAATTTTGATCATGGTGCAAGAAATTTTATTCAACATGTTCCTCATGAAAGTCCTAAATCAGAGGAATTTGAAGACATCGATGATGAAGAGGAGGAATATGATGGTTAATAATCTAGTCAATAGTTTAATAGTAATGAAAATAATCAAAATGTAGGTCAAAATGGAGACTATGATCAACGTTTAAATGATTGGGATGAAAATTTTCCTCCAAGTGAGGAGTTTCAAGGTACCGATGAAGATTTCCAAGGCACCAATGAAAATGATGGAGAAATTCCCTCAAGTGGAATTTTTTAAAAACAATGAAGATGATTATGACAATGGTGGAAACTTTTTCCCAAGTGGAGAATTTAAAGACAATAATGTTGGGGATTATGAATTTCCTCCAAGTGAGGATTTTGAAGGTACTGATGAAGAGTTTCCTCCAAGTGAGGATTTCCAAGGTACGAATGAATACAAAGAAGAATTTTCCCCAAGTGGGGATTTTAAAAGTAATGATGACGATTATGGCAATGCTAGAAAACCTTTCTCGAATGAGGAATTTAAAAGAAGCAATGTTGGTGCTGATGATTTCCCTCCAAGTGAGAATTTTCAAGGTACTGATGAGGATAATGAAGATTTTTCTCAAAGTGAGGATTTTGAAGCCAATAATGAGGATGATGAAGAATATCTCTCAAGTGGAAATTTTCAAAGTAGTGAAGATGATTACGCCATTGGTGGTCACTCTTTCCCGAGTGATAAATTAAAAAGTAACAATGTTGATGTTGATTTTCCTCCAAGTGAGGATTTTCAAGATACTGATGAAGGTTTTCAAGGCACTAAGCAAGATGGTGAAAAGATTCACTCAAGTGGGGATTTTGAAAGAAATGAAGATGATTATGTCAATAGTGGACACAATGTTGATGATGATGTTCTCAATCATTCAAATGCAAAAAATGAAGGTGATCGACATTCTCTAGTTCAATCTCCTGGCAATGTTTTGCTTGATAATCCTTGTGGTGATAAGGAAAATACTTCTAGTGAGGATGATGAAATAGTGGAGACATTGCAAAGAAACATTGTTTCTAGGACCAAGATTAGACCTTTTTATATCAATCCAAATCATTCTAGTTATACAAGGTCTAGGAAATAATTTCTCACTAAATCAATTTCCATAAGTGAATTGATTTCAAGTGAATGTTGTCAAAAGAATTGTTTGAAAAACATGGAATACATGTATGCCTTGAATAAAAGGAAGACATATTTGTCATTGAATAAGAGCATGCAAAATTCATATTTTATGGGGTGCATGATATCCACCAATACAAGATATTATTATCGCATTGAGAATATTTTACTTTGCAGAAAGGCTTTCAAAAAAATTCACTCAATTGGTAATCTTCGTCTATCAAGAATCCAAACAAGGTTGGAAAAAGATCCATCATTTTATTCAAAGGTACATCATGGACGAGAGAGTGGGCCGTTAAAAAACACTATATTGCCATGGATGTGTGATTTATTTTCCAAACAAGGAGAGTGTATGCCAGATAGAGACACAATACATATTCCAGATAATTTTTCAAGGAGGGAAATCTACAACTTGTACAAAGGATACATTGAAGGTGTTGAAGGAAATGGTAATTTTATTACATATGCATATTTTACAAGAATATGGAAGAAACAATTCAACAATGTCTGTATTTCTAAGAAGTCAAGGATGGGGATTTGTAGTATATGTGCTACTCTTAAATCAAGAAGAGATAAATCTGAAGGGTCAGAAAGACGTATGAATTTACTATTTTGTTTTTTTTAAATTGAATAGTTATCAACTATGAAAACATGTGATCAATATTTTCATTTTATTTCATGTGAAGATTCCATAGTCAAAGCACTTCAAGAACATCAGAATCAACAATCAATTGAAAGACAAAAGTTGTACAAACATCGAAAGAAGTGTTATGATGCTCCAAACAAATATTTAGGTATGATAATTGATGGCATGGACTATAAGAAAACACTTCTACCACATTTTGTCCGTACACCCAAAAATTTACAAGAAGAGAATTTCATTCAGTTTCACTTGGTTGGTTGTATGGTTTTCAATGGAAAAATGTGTCCAATAGTTTACTTCACAACTCCAAATATTCATAATGATGCAAATATGACCATCACCATAATTCATCATGTGCTCACTCACTGGTATAGAAATCTTCCTCAAGTTCTCTATCTACAATTGGACAACACTAGTTGTGAAAATAAAAATCAAATTGTGTTTGGATATCTAAGCATGCTTGTTGAAATGGGAATATTTGAAAAGGTGAAAGTTGGTTTCCTTCTTGTTGGACACACTCATGATCATATTGATCAAATGTTCAGTCATTTTTCAGTAACATTGAAGAAGAAAAATGTTAGAAGTCTACCATCATTGATTGAATGTATCAAGAAAGCATACATTCCAGAGTCTGTTTTATAAATATTAGAAGAAATTGTTGACATGCAAATATTTATTCAGGGATCACATCGTGAATAAAAATGTATTGAGCAACTTAATGACATTAGCTTCCGACATCAATTTTGTTTCAAAAAAAATGATGGGAAAACACTTATATGGGGAAAACAATATTCAACTACTACAAAATGGGGGCCTTAATCAAGTTTATCATTTTTGTAGTTCATTCCAATTTTTGCATCAAAGTTATTATTTTTACAATCAGTTACTGAAATCCATAATGCACAGAGGTGTAATAGAGATGTAGATTATTTTGAATACCTGGAAGAAATTAAAAAGTCCATTAAGGATACATATGAGTATTTTGATGTTGTTGATTTTGTTTGGTGGGAGTCTTTTTTCAATAGTCAAAGTGACATAATTTCAATATCAACAAATGAAGATACAATGTTGAGGACTCCATTTCATTGGCCACAAAATATGCCAAACAAATCTGAAGAAACAAACATTGTTGAAGTTCAACAAGAATTTCAAGGTGCTATTGAGTTTACACAAAAAGAGGAAAGAGAAATGTATATTGGTTCGCGAAGGTCACGTGCACAATGTGAAGCCATGGAAGACCTTTATAGGGGTTCAATACAAGATATTAAGGAGGGTAGCATGATTGCATTTTTAGCGAATGAAGATCCACATGGTTATCCATTATGGATAGAAAAGGTTATAAAGATTGAGAAAGAAAATGATGATGTTATTGCAATTGAAATGCATTGGTATGCAACAAGTACACACTCATTCAATGGTGTGTACAAGCCAAAGATGGTGGTTGAGAAACATGTCAATAGAAAGAGAAAAAGAAAGGGTCAAAATACAACTCGTCCTCACATTGACCTCTTAAAATTAGATGATGTTGACATACTTGTTTATGACTTCAATTTGACAAAGAGAGGAACTCTTCGCTCCAAGACAACATGAATTATCAAGAGGTTGTTGCCACTAGAAATAAATGCAAGATGGGAGTCTGATGAGCCTAGTCATAGATCTAAAAGGCATTTGACATCTGAAATGTTGGGCATGCATGTAGACTTAGATGGTGCATTCATCACCAATAGAGAAGAGTATGGATCATCTACATCTTCATACAAACAGTCATCTGAAGACAATGCAGAATCTGATGGTATTTCAGAAACTATGAGTCAATTTGAATAAGTGTATGAAATTTTTTATGAACTTTTTATCCATATTATGTTTGTATGGTAACTAAAAATGAGCATTGAACTTACATATTATCTTACATGAAGTTATGAATCTTTTGTTATGTTTTATGATTGATATGGTTTTTTTATTATGGATAGTATAATCAAATTTCTTAGCAATATGGTCAAGATAACAATACTTTTATTATGTTTTGAATATGGTCAAGATAGCAATACTTTTAAGAAATTATTTATGTTTCAGTCAATGTACCTTGTATTTACTTTTTTATTATTATAAGTAAAAAATTGTTAAAAAGTCACGTTGAATTTTTAAAGTACATTGTGATATTTTCATGGCATTATGTATTACCTTGTGCTTTGCATGATAACAAGATTTAAAAAGTAAACATTTAAGGGTTGATTTTATGATTTTGTTTACAGTAATGATGGGTTCTTTTACCACATTATAAAAATGTGTCATTTTCATACCCCAATTTTAGAATGGGTGCTACTGGTAGAAATACTTTTCAATTTGATGGCTGATTTTGAGGTTTTGGTTTTAATAGTTTCAAGTGATAAAAATACGATTTCAAATGATCTCAAATTTTAACGTTTTGAAAAGAATTTTTTTTTTCAAAAACATCTTTTTTTTAGGTGTTGATTTTAAGATTTTTCTGAGCTACTGTCTAAGTTTTTAAGGTCATGTTTGAAAAATGTTGTAATTTTGACCTCGTTTAGAAAAATGGTGCTACCGGTAGCACCACTTTTTGATTGGGGGGTTGATTTTGATGTTTTTTATGCAAAAATATGGGTTTTTTGGACTAGAGTTCTCATTTTGAGGTCACAGTTCTCATTAAGTCAGTAACTATGTTAAAGTGGTAAATCTAGTCGAGAACGATACAATGGTTCATTAAGGGAGTTCCTAGTAGCAAACCCATTCCCAAAGAAGACCACTTACTAGGGCACAATGTCAACCACTAATGTGAAGCAGGGAAAAAGGAATAATGCCCAAGCATATATCATGAAATCTAGAGCAATCTAAGATACAACATAATCAAATGGCTTGAATATTGAAATGATCCTCACTATAATAATGAATTGTACCTCATGGAGCAAGGCCCATTGCCTTCTGGAATCTAGCTGGTGTGGTGGAATTGATCTGCAAACTTGTGACCATCTATGGTGGTGAGTGGGTTTTCCATTTGTGCAAAGGGTATTGTTGGTCATGTAGTCTCTCGACACTCCATATCTGCAACCTGAGTGCCTCGCGACATAATATCCTTAGTTATCCATAAAATGGGGATAACACAGTGCACACCGTGAGTTGCAAAAGTTTTTTTTTTAAATAAAATTGAAAGTGACAGGATTTGAGATCCAATGCAATGAGTGATCCCATTGCAACAGATACCAATTACCCCATATATCATTAAATAAAACCTATAAAAATATATTTATTAAAAAAAATTATACTTGTGAAATATAGAGAGGAAAACCAAGAGAAACAACGAGGAAGATAGGGTTTCCAATACTGAATGTAACTGTGAAACCCCCCCTTTTTCTTGCAATGCATTGAAATTGTTTTCAATCAATCAAGGGAAATATTGAAATGATGAATACAATAAAATCACATATAAAAAATTTCTCCTCTGCAAATTTGTATGTAAATTTGTCTTTTCAAAAAATTCTACCCACTCCAAATTTTGCTTGTAAATCTCTCTTGGACAAATCTCCCCTCTAAAGTTTGGAAAAAGAATGAATATACATTTTGAAAACATAAAATTCCTTCTCATTTTTTCACTATATATTTCGACACATTGATTTGGTTTAGTAATATATTTTGTTATTTTACCCTTTAACGATGATCCCGATAGTAAGATGCACCGATGCAATTTTTTATAGGAATGCATCGGGTCTATATTCTTTTCTAATCACACCTTGTAAGCTTTATGGTTTTTTAATTAATTTCTTTTGTTTAAAAAAAAATTGTACCGGCGCGATTTTTATATGAGCACCGATGCACTTTGTTATTATGGAAGCACCATTGTGCACTTTTTTATTGGGGGATGATACAAAAATGAAGGTATTACTGATAAATTACAAGTTATTTTAATGTACTTTTTGCATCAGATCGTTAAGAATGCAAAATACATAAACTTATTATTTTGTTTGCAGAATATCAAATGTGAATTTTACTTGATTCTTATTAATGAATAAAGAGATCAGCCATTAATATCCATCCTGAAAATTAAGAGAATAGGACAGAAAAATAGAAAGAGAAATAGAGACAAGAGGTTGATAATGGAGTTCACCAATCGTTGGCTACATCTCTGGGTCCGCTTCCAAGTGGAGGACCTATTTATTGCTCTTTAAAATGATCAAAGTTATCTTACATAAGATATTTGATGTTACATAATGTGCTTTAGATATGCTATGCAAGACCTCCTTTCTCAGATTCAAGCATGCTCCATCAAATTCCTCTCAAAAACATGGCAAAAATGCCCCTCAAAACATGAGAAAAGGCCAAAATTTACAAACTGCCCCTTCAAAACCCTACATCAAAAAGTCTCCTCCAAGATTCAAAAATAATGTTTTATATATATTTTGAGGTTCATATGAGGAATCCCAACTTCCCTCAAGATCTGGCCTCTTTTTGGGATCAAATCCCCCTTCAAATGGCCCAAAATCCTCAAAAAATCCATTTTTTGGGCTAAATATCAGTCAGAATCCATTCTGTAAAGTTTAAAACCCACTTTTATATAAAAATACACAGTATATCCCCCTTGGGATGGTGTGTGCCCCCTTGGAATTGGTCATATGGATCTCATATGGTCAAGCGCTAGCTCAAAGGGCTAAGCGTTGGCCCCTTAACCCGCGCTAACTCCTAGTTACATGGCGCATGGCATGCGATCGTTGCTTAATGGATAGCATATTTTGCACGCAAATGGTGGAGCGCCCAACCCTTATGGTTATGGTTTCATGGTTGTAATAAAAACCGCGGGTTGGGGCTATGCCCCAGACCCCCCCTTTCCGCCCATATACAAAGCATTAAAATTTAAATAATTTAAAATTTGTTTCATCTAATAAGAAACATGTGGTGCACGTTGGTGGTTGGAACTTTTCTCAAGGATTGGGCTTGGTGGGTGGTCGTGGGTTCAAAACCCATGGATCCCCAAACTAATTTTTGGAACTTTCCATACGAATTGTTGATTGGGTGCCATGTGGCTACCCATGCCTGGGCCATGTGGCACCACCACATTTGACCAAACTTTACCAAGTGTCCAATTCTCATTGGATCTGCCATCCACATCTGCCCAGTCACAGATTGCCACTTCTGCCACGTCAGCCTCATGAAGTGTCTTTGGTGATTTCATGTTGATGTCAGCACTGACTTTTTTCCAGTCCTTTGACTTTTTCGCTGTTTGAGAAAGCAGTCAGAGTGCGATAACTCTCACATACAGAGCCCGTTTGAGAAAGTAAATATATTGTCAGAATTAACGCGATGAGACAGACGTAATGGCATTGGTTTCATTCAATTCTGAGAACTTTGATTTTTGAGCATTTTATGAGCTTGGGGAGCCTCCTGGATCAGGGGAGCACCAATGCGCTTGAAAAAAACATCCACACTGGTTTACTATTCCTGTACAGTGCACACTACCAATTGTGGAAGCATTTTTTAAAAATAAAATTAACATCGACGGGGTTTGGGATCCAATGCAATGAGTGATCCTGTTGCAACAAATACCAAATTACCCATATACAAGTACAAAAAATCTATAAAAATCTATTTCTTAAAAAAAAAAAAATCTACTTGTGAAATATAGAGAGGAAAACTAAGAGAAACAATGAGGAAGCTAGGGCTTCCAATACTGAATGTAACTGTCAAAATCGTTTTTTTTTTATAATGTACTGAAATTTATTTGAATCAATCAAGGGAAATATTGAAATGATGAATATAATAAAATCACATACCTAAAATTTCTCCTCTGCAAATTTATATGTAAATTTGGATCTTCAAAAAAATCTACCCACTCCAAAGACTTTTCTTGTAAATATCTCTTACACAAATCTCCCCTCTAAACTTTGGCAAAATAATGAAACAATGATTAGGATTTTCATTTATAAACACATACATTTTGAAAATATAAAATTCCCACTCATTTTTTCGCTCTATATTTTAGTGCATTGATTTAGTTCGGTATTTTTATTTATTTATTTTACACTTTAACAATGTGCTCAATAGTAAGATGCACCTGTGTGTTTTTTCTACCAGAATGCACCAGGGCTATATTGGTTTCTGAGTGCACCTTGGAAGGCTTATGGTTTTTAAATTAATTTATTTTGTTTAAAAATCAATTATTCTGGTGTGATTGTTATATGAGCACTGATGTGCTTTGTTATTGGGGTAACACCTATGCACTTCGTTATTTTGGGAGAACTAGTGCACTTTTTTATTCGGGAGCACCGGCGCACTTTGTTATTGAGGGAGCACTGATGCGCTTTGTTATTGGGGAGCACCGAGATGCATTTTATTTCTCGTAAAATAAAAAACAATATTTTAGTATTTTATATTAATAGAGGTTATCGTTGCGCTTTATTTGTTAAGAAAAAATGCATTATGTTTTGGAGCACCGATGCGCTTTGTTATCGAGGGAGAACTATTGGTTGTGTTATTAGGGGATCATCAATGCATTTTTTTATTAGAGGAGCACCGGTGCACTTTTTTATTGGGGAGAATCAACAATATTTTAGTGTTTTATATTAATAGCAGTTATTGGTGTGCTTTATTTTTTAAGCACCAGGGAATTATATTTTGTAAGATCAATGATACACGTGAGTGACTTAGGAGCACCGGTGTGAAGGTTGACTTAGGTGCATCCGTGTGCATGGTCGACTTATGTGCATTAGTGTTAAAACCTTTGCAAAAACCTTTGTCTTCCAACCTCCACTAAAAACCTCTTCTATAAACGTACAAGGTGTTAGGATATTTATATACTTAGGAGTTAGTTAAGATCTACTTGGTCTAATGTGTCATTAGGTAAAAGTGTGTTTCTTAGTGTGTTTCTTTAGTATGCATTAGTATGGATTTGTAGTTAGGAAATCTGATGGTCACAATATGTTCCCGACATAGAGTGATCTGACAGTTCATACTCTCCTCGATCTTAACGACCATTGATCCATGGCTTAACACCCGATTGGTCCATGATCTCTATTTAAAGAGAATGGAGGGTCATTTTCCAATAATCGATTGTGAGAAACTCTCTTGTAAAATCTCTCTGTAATATTTTTCTCTTGTATCAATAAATTGTTCCAAGTGGTTGTGTTGGTTGGGGCCGTGGATGTTTCCCCGTAGGGGTTTTACCACGTGAAACCATCGGTGTGTTGATCTTTGATTTGGTTATGTCAGTGGTTAATGAAGGTGTTCATCCTCTGTTGGAATACCTATGTTTTCGAACATGGTATCAAATCCTGTTTGAAGACCCATTCCTGTTGTAGATCGATATCATGAAGTCGGTTGGATCATCTCCATTTTATGTTATTTCCATACATTTCTAGGCTGAGAGGACTATTCCATTGTGTCTGGAGCACTCGTTTCAGTCATGAACACTTTTCTTTTCACTCGAAAAGGTTTATGTTTGCCCAAGATACAACCATTTCAGTTAGATCTAGAGGTATAAAGCCTGAATACACTTTTTTAAAATTTTTGCAGAGTATCATTTTGGTTTTATTTCGGTTTTGTATTATTTTTTTCCCAGGTTTCTACTCTTTTAGATCTACATATGCTCTTTTCCCCACGCCGTGTGCGATCTCGGATAATCAGAAACAGATAGGAAAAGGTGCATCTTCTGAGTAAGCTATCCGAGATCTAACCCTTGTTGTCTATCGAGAAGCGGATTTGTTTTTCTTGTGTGAAAAGAGTTTTTTTTTTAGCATGCTCTCCAAGGTTGTCAACAACAACAATCCTCTTCCTAAAAAATAAAATATGTTTTGCTAGACCATTTGGTTAAAAGTTGCCTTATTAAGTAAGAGGTATTGAGTTCAAGTCTTTCTTTTGATACTTTTTTTTAAAAAAGCTCATGCTCAAATTGTAAAGTGTATTTCACTTCAAGTATAAACGTGAATCACTATAAGTAGCTTTAATATCTTATTTTAGAGTTATTTATTTTGCATGCAACTTTTCTTTTATAAAGTAACTTCATTGTAAAAGTGATCCCCACTTCTCTTTATAAAAGTGGGTCACTTCATAAAGAAACTTACACTATCACGTGGTCATTTGGTTACTATTTATGCCTTTTTTTTTAAAGGGCATAACTCTAACATCCGAAGTCCGTTTTTTTTTTAAACGCATAACTTTTCGAGATCTTTCCATCCAGATCATCATTTTCAGTTTTTAAATCCATATTATCTGCAAAATTAATATGGATTCTACAAGTAATCTCTTGCTTACCAGCACCAACTACTTCCAATGGAAATCTCATATGGAAGATTTATTAAGAAGTAAAGGTTTGTACCAGATTACCTTAGGAAAGGAAAAATCACCCACTGATGATGATAAGAAATTCAAATGGGCTAATAGGAGTGATGAAGCAAGTGGACTAATATGAATGTCCATCTCTCCTTATTTAAGGTTCCACCTTAAAGAAATTGATGACCCCCATGAAGCTTGAGAAAAGATTGAATCTATGTTTGGAAAACTCAATATTATTCAATCACAACAGTTAGAAAATCAAGTAATGAACTTAAGTCCACATGATTTTCCTTGCCTTGGAGACTATCTATCTAAGTTTAAAACACTCAGAATGTTATGTGAAGAATGTGAGATAGAAATGGAGGAAGAGCATTGAATCTATCTTATTCTTTATAATATAGGTAGTGTATATTCTGTGTTTGTATCTACCTTTTATGCCATGAGAGAGGCTCTAGGGAAAGATTATCAAAAAACCACTCTTGAGTCATTTTGTGCTGCTTTGATTAGAGAGGAAGATAAGCTTGTACAACTTAGAGTGATCAACACTGCAGGTACCTCCAACAAAGCCCTAATTTCCCAGCAGAAAGATAAACCCAAGTATACCAAGAAGAAACATCATCGCTACAACAACAAGCAACATAAGGGTCCCAAACCCACTCAAATCACATCATCTCCTAATGGTGACAAAGGAGCAAAATATAAAAATAAGAAGACTGACAGACATTGCAACTTTTGTGATAAAGATGGTCATGATGAGTCCAAATGTTTCAAGAATATGGCAGCTTTAGAAGAAACAATGAAGAAGCACAACATCAATATTGATTCTAATACTTCTTCTTCTTCTCATGGACATGCACTTTCCTCTTCTGGGTTCTCCTTCAATACAACTTCTACTACTTCTTCTGATGAGTGGCTTATTAATTTAGGAGAATCTTATCATATGGCTAAGGATAATGACATATTTTCTGCTCTAAATGAATGTAACACCAAGAAAATATTTGTTAGTGATGATAGATCTCTTAGTGTTGTAGGATATGGAACAGTTCAAGTAGATAATGTTCATTTCAATGATGTATTATGTGTTCCAAGTCTTTCTTCTAACCTTCTATCAGTATATCAAACCTGTCATTCAGGTGAAGGCAAAACCTTAGAGTTTTCACCTCACCAAGTTGTAATCAAGGATCTAAAAGATCCTAAGCATGTTCTTGCAACTGGAATTGCTGATGATATTACCAGGTTGTACAAGTTTGACAACTTTGGGTCATCATATTTTTCATCAGTTTTGGTTGCTCATAGTGATGACTTGAGAAAACTTTGGCATGAGTGGTTTGGTCATCTAATCTATCGCTCATTGAAACAACTATGTAATAAACAGATGGTGACTGGTCTTCCTCCTGTTTCATGTGGAGATGGTGTTTGTGCCAATTGTGTTCTCGACAAACATCATCGGGACAATTTTGACAAACGTACCTCTTGGCATGGCTTGGGCCCATTGCAACTTGTTCACAGTGATTTGTGTGGTCCACTTTCTTCTCCTCCTTTTTCTGGGTGCAAGTATTTCTTAAATTTCATTGATGAATTTTCCAGACGTACTTGAGTTTACTTCTTAAAAATTAAGAGAGAAGTTTTTGACAAGTTTTTGGCCTACAAGGCCCTTGTAGAAAATCGATCTAGACATCAAATTCAAAAGTTAAGAATAGATAATGGAGGCGAATATGTGAACAATAATTTTACAAGTTACTACACTACACATGGCATCCAAATGCAACACACTGTTCCATATACACCACAACAAAATGGTGTTGCTGAGAGAAAGAACCACACATTAAAATAAATGGCTAATTGTATGATCCAATCTAAGGGATTAAGTCTAAAGTATTGGTTGGAAGTAATCAACTGTGAAAATTACATAGTCAATCACACTCCCACAAAAGATCTTAAAAATATAACACTAGAAGAAGCTTGGATTAAAATTAAACCAGATGTAAGTCACTTCCATATATTTGGTAGTATTGCATGGGCTCACATTCCTGATGAGAAAAGGAAAGCATTGCAGCCTAAAAGTGAGAAGTGTATATTTGTTGGTTATTCTAAAGATGTCAAATGTTATAGACTTCTTCAACCACATTGTAATGAAATTATTATTAGAAGAGATGTTAGATTTGATGAAAATCTCTTGTCCCGCGAGCCTAATTCGACGATTGTGCCTTCTTCGGCCTCCGATCCATCTTCTCTATTTGTGCCTTCTTTTGTTCCTATTCTAGTTTCTTCTTAAGATGATGACAATGAGGATGAAAATCCACCTTTGCCTCCTCACCTTCCTCCAGATGAGTCCTTTGAGCATGAACCAACACCAGTTCCACCACTTCCTAGATGGGTCCATTCAACACGAGAAGTGGCTAGTGGTCTTGTCGGTGATCCTTCAGATCAGCATCGAACACGTTCACAGTTGCAACGAGCCTCTTCTCTTTTGGCTCAAGTTTCAGAGACTCATGATCCAGAGACATTTGCAGAAGCTTCAGGTCATCTAGATTGGGATACAATAATGAACGAAGAGTATCGTTCTTTAATGACAAACGATACTCGAGATCTTGTACCTCTTCCAAAAGGAAGAAAACTTGTCAGATGTAAATGGGTTTGCAGAACTAAGTATGCATCAGATGGAAGTGTTGAAATACACAAGGATCGGTTAGTTGCCAAAGGATTTTTCCAAGTTGAAGGAATTGACTATAATGAAACCTTTGCCCCTGTAGCCAAAATAAATTCCATCCACCTTATTCTTGCCCTTGCTGCCTCACATAAATGGGAGGTGCATAAGATGGATGTTAAATCCTCCTTCTTCCATGGATATTTGCAAGAATAAATATACATGGAACAACCTCCTGGATATGTTCATAATGATTCTAGCCTTGTTTATCACCTTAAGAAATCTCTTTATGGTCTTAAGTAAGCTCCCCGAGCTTGGTATGCCAAAATGGAAAAATTTCTTATTGACATCAGATTCTCTAGATGCCATTTTGATCCTAATGTCTATACCAAGAAAGTAGGAAGCCATCTCATAATCCTTATCCTTTATGTTGATGACCTTATCCTTACTAGTAGTGACTAAAAATTTTTAAACCATGTGAAAACCAACCTTAAGAAGAAATTTGAAATGACAAACTTAGGATTTTTGCACTATTTCCTTGGCCTCCAAGTTTTTCAAACCAATGAAGGAATTTTTATTTCCTAGTCTAAGTATGCTTGTGACCTTCTTCGTCACTTTCACATGGATGATTGTAAACCAACCCCTTCTCCCTTCCAGTCTGGAGTCAAGCTTACTACCACAAGTACTTCTCCTAAAGTTGATGCCACCCTGTACAGTCAGATAGTTGGTAGCCTCTTATACTTGACTCATACCCATCCTGATATTTCCTTTGTTGTTGGTCTTGTTGCCTGGTATATGTAAACACCCCATGAAAGCCATTAGAAAGCAGCTAAAAGGATCCTTCGCTATGTTCGTGGTACTTTTCAGTTCATGATACATTACATTTCAGGGGAGACTCCTTTATTGGTTGGTTTCACTGATTCAGATTGGGTCGGGGACCCTAATGATCAGAAGTCTATTGCAGGTTATGTTTTCAGCCTTGGTTCAGGACCTGTCACTTGGGCTTGTAAGAAAAAATAATCTATTGCACTTTCTTAAGAAGAAGCAGAGTACCAAGCAATGGTAAATGAAAGTCAGGAAGCCTTGTGGCCTCGACAGATCCTTTCAGAGTTTGTATTCAAGAAACAACATCCAACCAGCCTTTGGTGCAACAATCAAAGTGCCATCAAGCTCGCCAAAGACCCAGTTCAACATTAATGCAACAAGCACATTGAGCTACACATGCACTTCATCATAAAGCTCATTCATGATCAAGTTATTGAAGTGCTCTTTTTCAATACAAAATATTAAGTTGCAGACATTTTCAGAAAGTCTCTTACAGAAACGAAGTTTTCCAAACTTTGATCTATGTTAGGATTTCAGAAAGTTGACATTAAAGGGGGATAGGATCTAATGGCTCCTTCCTTCTCCTAATGTGTCAACATTGTAAATCCTGCAATCCTATCCCAAGTTGTTCTTAAGGGGGGATGTTAGGATATTTAGACACTTAGGAGTTAGTTAATATCTACTTGGTCTAATGTTATCGGGGAGAACCGAGATGCATTTTATTTCTTGTAAAAAAAAATAAAAAATAGTATTTTATATTGATAGAGGTTATACCTGTGCTTTATTTTTTAAGAACAAAGGCATTATGTTTTGGAGCACCGATGCACTTTGTTATCGGGGGAGCACTATTGGTTGTGTTATTGGGGGATCATCGATGAATTTTGTTATTAGGGGAGCACCGATGCACTTTTTTTATTGGGGAGTGTTGAAACAGACCTTGAATTTTTAATCTTAATGATAAAAATTATTGTATCTTTGAGGCTTTACATCATATAAATTTTCAAAAGCAAAAAAATCATATCCAATGAAACCACAATGCCTTTATGGTTCGTTGTTTGAACAAAGAATAATCAAGAACCCAAATAAATATAAGTTTTCTAATACCTTTCAAAATAATATTTTAAAACGGACATTGATTCAAAACTTAAGGTATATCCATTTACATCGGGACATCGGGATTCAGAATTTCGAATGAAAAAATGTTCAACACAAATATAATAGCGAAACCCCGATTCTTGATATTCCAATACATTAATCCTTAATTAAAAACATCATTTACTTAAATCCGTTTTAAGAAGGGGTTTTAACTCTAAAATAGTCTCATCACAAAATCAGGATTCGCGATTTTGTGAGAACAAAGAAACTCGTCATCGTTTTCTCCGATTTCCCGATCCCCGATCTTAATTAATTCTTAAGTGAGGTTTGACAGTAATCTAATCACTGTTAAGTATGATTAAGAGTGACTAATTATATCGGGAAATCGCGATTCGAGATTTTGTGAACAACAATTTTCATATCATTGAATTTCCCAATTCCCCGATCCCCGATTTCCCGATTTCCGAGCTCCTGATTAATGAAATCCCGAAAAGGTAATCTGGATTAATTAAGATAATAAAATGTTTGACTTAAATAATAGATCGCAATTTCGGCAATCGGTGTTTTGCGATGATTTATTTTCTTGACATCGAAAGTTCCGAAACCCCGATGAAAGCGTTTTCAAACTTAAGTTAAGATTAACGATAATAAATCATTCTCAGAAACGAGGTTTAAAGTTTTGAACTTTTAATAAATGATTTGTATACGGCAGGTTTCTATTATATTTGAAAATATTGGAAAATCTCAGGTACAAACATTAAAAGCATTTATCGGGAATATCTTTGCATTTATTTCATAATAGATGAACAAATCTCGAAGATTTTACGATATATTCGAAATAATTTTTTGAATCGTTTACATTATTTCAAAGCTGAATTCTGCTCTGTTTCAGGTTTTCAAGTGAACACAGAGTTTTTCTCTTCTTCTGAGCTGCTCCACCATTGGCAGTTTTGTTTTCTTCGGAATCTTGCTGCTAAGTTATGGCGCCCAAAAAGGCTTCAAAGAAAACCGAAGAACAACTGGAAAGCGATATCATTTCAGATACTACTGCAGTTGGAATAATACACAATGTTAAATCATGGGCTGCAATTACAGAGAAAATGGAAGATGAACTTTCATATTCGGATAATGGTACAGACAAGCATCTCCGAGACATAGCCGAAACAGGTCTTCATAAGGTTGCAGCACGTCCGCGACTGGTTTCATATACAGATATGGTTGCTTGGGCACTGGATAAGGTGGACGTCCCGACAAGGAGTATCATGAACGAGCAAGGAGCGGTTATTGGCTCATTCAGACCCGAACATGTCCAAGTAATGTATAAATTATCACCCACTTATAGGCATACGTTTAATTCTGAGTTTTTAGTTGCATTCCAACAAAAAGAATGTGTCGAAGGTGGTCAAACATACCCTGATATGATAAAAGGGTGGTCCAGAGACGAAAACAAATTTAGGGCCGATTTACATGGGATATATGCCACTGCTTCGTTGAATGATTATATGAGGTATTTAGTAATGATGTTATGCAGACTATATGGAAAAAAGGACTCTAATCACTTTAGTGCAGAATGGACACCCCTCCTAGAAGAGGTTTCAGAGGGAAGAAGTTTCAATTGGCATAAGATTTTATCAGAAAATATCGGTACAAAGGTTATGAAGTATCAAACAGCTAGGTCAAAGGGACAAACAATTGCCTTTTACATGTCAGCCTATATAATGGATGCTATCTGTTTTAGGACTCCATTCCCTTTGATGAATTGGAGTTGGAATCCTTCTTGTACAGAGCCTGTTCACAAATATCATTCAGCTCTGTGGGAAGACAATGCCAAAAACAAATTTTATGAGGTGTGTCATTTTGTAATCATTCCACTGCACAAAATATTCTTTGGTTATGAACCTCCTCGAATTTCACATACCATTATAGAAAATCTTAAGACAGTTGCCGATTGGTTCATTGAAGAAAATTTCTCATATGTTAGAGTTTATGGATGTTCTATTCCACCACATGCTCTTCCAAAAGTACTCCTAGATAGGTTAATTTGCAGAGAAGTGGCTTACCAGTTGGTAAATGGGGGTATTGGACTAGAACTAAAGGCACAACAGAAGAAGTCATGGCCGTCTTTTCCCGTTTATCTTGGGAAATTTTCTTTATTAAACTTTGGTCATTCCAAGTCAGAAGCAGAATCATTGAGTGAAGTAAAATTAGTGGATATAGAACACAGGAAACACGATCCATATCAAATTTTCAATCGACATGTTACACAGTGTGGGTTGAAAGCATATGAACATGAAGATTCATTTTATGATGACATTTTCAGAAATGCTAAGTCATATGAGGAGATTCGGAGCAGAGTGCAAACCTTGTCACCTGATGCACAGGTGGGGTTTTCATCCTTTCAAAGAAATAGGAGACAGTTTTTTCCCAAGATTTTGCAGGGCGAAGTATCAACCTTAGAGAAAGAGCAAGAAACCATGCCTCCAGGTTTTGAAACTATTATTCAGTATGATACAAGCGATAAAAGAAAAGTGAAAGATTCTGAGATCCCCACTCAGAATACAGAAAGTTCCCAAAACAAGGAAACACAAATAGAAAAAGGGAAAGGAGCAGACACAAATCCAATCAACCTTGATGACATTCCAGAAACAGGTGGGGGAAAAGCCTCACAGGAACTTGGGAGTCCCATTACAGCGTTAACCCCACTACAGGCTACTTTCGGGAATCCTCATGAAGGAGTGCTGTACGTGAATGACTTAGAACCAATTAGCAGAGATGAAATACCTCCATCATATTATTTCTTCAGTAAAAAATGAAGAGTTGTGTTGAAACAGGAATTACATCCTGTAGGGGAGAGGACAGTTAAAAAACACAAAATTATTATTGATGGGAAAAAGATAAAAGAAAGTGAATTTGCTATGGAATTGGCAGGGACTATGGGGGCCATAGCATCAGCCAATATGTACTATGTAGGTAACTTAATCTCTATGATAGAGCAGAAGGATCAAGAAATTTCACAACTACAGGTCAAGCTAAAGGATAATGAACAAAGGATTGGATGGGGAATACAAAAAGGCCTGGAACAGGCCAGACTTAAGGATATACAAGATATCTAAAAGTTAAATGAAAACTTAACTGAAGAAAAACAAATGATTTAAGATACCCAAGAAAAAGTGCAGGAGCTGGGAAGTGAAAATAAATCTCTGCAAGACAAAATCATTTCAATTACTAACCAAGTGATTGAAGTAGATCAGTTCAAGAATAAAGCATCAGATATATATATGCAAATCCAAGAAGAACAACAGAAGGTAGTCTGCAATCTGGAAGTTATCCAGAATTATTGTCAAGAATCTAAAAAGTCTATGGAACAGGCAGTGCTAAAAGAAAAGGAAGCAAAAGCAGCAAGAAGTTCTTTCCAAAAAATCATAGCTTCTTTTCGAAAAGAAGAAGTTGGAAAATCTCAGAAGTTATCTGTTTCAGAGCAGTTAAAGGGAGATGTAATGATGAAGGTCTGGGAAACAAAATTGGAGGGATATAAAAGACAATTGCAACGCAGTTGTCAAATCTACAAAGAAGTTTCTTCTCGTTTGAAGCAAACGAAATACCAGAAGCTCCTAAGGCCTTAGTGAACTTTTTAGAGAAATAGGTCCATGAAGTTGAAGCAGATAAAGAAGGTTCTTCGATTCAGAATTAAAACTTCGTACATGTTTCTATTTTTAGTATTTTGTAATAAATAGTTAACAGTTGGCAATAGCTTATGCGACCGAAAGATTAGGAAGTTGGTTATTTAACCAACGGAAGTTTTGGGACAGAAATGTATAAATATAATTTCGAAAGGGTAAAACAAGGCTTCGGAAATTTTGGAAAAAGACAATTTTGTGCGATCAGCTTTAAAGTTTATCAGAATATCATTCACAACAAGATTTTGGATCTTGTCATTCAGTGATTATGTTTCTTCCCTTGTCTACTTTCAATTGTTAAATCTTCTTCTTAATGTACATTTCTAGCAAGTGAATCAATTTGGAATCATATGCAATTGTTGTTTATGATATTAGATTGATTTGGATGTTGAATGTGTTACAGTTTTTCCTCTGGAATTATTTCAATAATTTTAAGACCTGTAACCTTCTGTTCCTTAATATTTTCTTTTGTTAGAAATCCTCTGTCTCATTCATTATTGTTAATGGAAATATAAAATTCTTCTCAGACTGAAACCTTATATTTCTCTGTGTTATGTTTTACTGTTTACAATTTCATAATTGTCACTGAACCAAGAAACAGTCTTGACTGTGTCTTTACTCTTTGTTTTAAGCTTTAAAGTTGTTTTATCAATATCTTACCCGAATGTCTGAAGCAACAAATCTATAAGAACCCCTTGAACAAACATATAAAAAACAAATACCTATGACAGTACCTAACGGTAGACAACCCAACGTAGAACCCGGTTTACAAGATCAAACTAGCATTGCGTTGAACCTATTTAATACCATCTTACAAACTGCAACAAATAGAACCGAGTTAGAACGATCGTGGGCAGCAATTGAACGCGACATAACCATCCAGGAACAACGGGAAGCAAGACAGAGACAGTTGAGAGACTGAATCTGATCAAGTTTTCTTTGTTTCTTAATATAAAAAAGTATTATCATATTTGGATGCCTAGACGGTGTGTTTTACAACCTTAAAACACAAACTCTGGAACAACATCTTTTTTGCGCTGCTGTCAGGGAACAAAGTAACGAATTAATTCCCTGGGAAATAACGACATTGACAATTTCTGTTTTGATAGTGAACCATAATAGAAAACTTTTTAAGGCTAAACTTATCTTTCACTTGGCGACTCCACATTTAATAAACTGGCTAGTAGCCGAAAAAATACCCGAAAAAACCCGGATACTAAACAGACCTCGCTAGTCTCAAATCCGGAGAAAATCTTAAAATTAAGAAAATCTTTTAAACAAAACCTTTTATCAACTTTTAACATTGATCAGTCTGACTTTACAAAATCAAAATCTTCTGAGACTATAGAGCGATCACTTTCGCTCCCACCCTCTTTTGACACCTTATCTTTTCCCGAAGTATCATCTCCTGTCTTCACTGAATCTCCCCCACACACTGTCACAACTTCAGTTCCAAACCCCACTATGGCTAGATTAAATGTTGGAGGAGGTGGCGGAGGTGGTGGAGGAGGAGGGAATCAAATTCCTGTCCCTGGAATTTTTTCCAAAGTGGCCGCTAGGTATGCTCCCTTAGCTCTTCCTATCCCTCTTCATGATCTTCCCGAAAACTATATGAAGAGCCTCCCAAAATTCACAGGGGAGGGTGATCTAACCGCACAAGAACATAATAATTTTTTCGATCAGTTCGCAGACATTCTAGGAATAGAACATGAAGATGTCTATTCCAGATTGCTTGTTCAAACCTTTGAAGAACAAGTAAGAACTTGGTTTAGGTCCTTACCGGCTGGGTTGTTAACATCTTATGACAAGCTGGAGAGAGAATTCATTAGACAATGGGGTGAGAGAAAAGATCACCTCTACTACCTAACAGAATTTGGTGCCTTAAAAAAGAGAAATTTTGAATCGGTGTTGGAATTTACTCAAAGATTTAATAAACTATATAATAAAATCCCAGCTGAAGTTAAGCCATCAAAACCTTCAGCCAAAGTAACCTATGCTGGAGCTTTCGACCCTGACTTTGCCTTATTGTTGAGGGAGAGACGGTCTTTGGATTTTCCTAAGATGCAAGATGATGCTGTAGAAATCGAATCTAATATGATGGCATCTGGAAAGCTTAAAGCAAAGACAGAAAATGTTAAAAAGACAATAGAAAATTTAAAGAACAAGGTGGACCTTCAGGGTCAGGGAAATCTGCTGGAGACAAAATAGAGGAGATGGCCAGGGTTATCCAACAACTTTCCAATAAAATTTATAAAATGGAATTAGAAAAACCTAGAAGGGATAATTTTCCCCGAAAGGATTTTCGAAAAAATCCTGAGCCACAAGGACCACATAAGACTATAAAAAACGAAGATCAGAAAGTTCAAGCACCTTTCAAAACTGAATATTATATCGGAGAAGAAGACTTTGGTGGATTTGAACAGTTGGACGAAGACATTGAATGTCTTGGTGATGATAACATGTACCCTTATGTGTCTAGACGAGACTATGAGGCATCGTTGATAAGGGAAAGTAAATAAGAAGATACAGATAATGACGGTGCAACCGATGATTATGATTATCAAAGCATTGTAGATAACATCATCGCTGATTTGCAAGGAAGATATAATCTAAGGTCAAGAAACAAAAATCTTCCTAATATTCAAGAAAAAAAGGTTTTGCTTAGAAATGATAAAAATGAGGAAAATCCGGATGTTGCAGATAAACAGTCTGCAAACAGAAACATAACAGATAAACCTGTACAGTCAGAGTCAGTAGGAACAAATCCTGTAAATATCAAAAACCCTGTAAATACTCAAACCCCTGTAAAAGAAAATAAAGTTACACCTCAACGAAAAAATGAAAAAAGGGTTATGGAAGCTCCGCATATCGAGAATGACAAAGCCGTAGGAAACTTTAACTTAGAAAACGAAATAAGCAAGATTAAAATTCCTATCCCCCTTGTCAAATTAGCCAAAAATCCGATCTACCGGAAACAAATAGCAAAAATGATTAATTTTTCTGAAAAGGAAAGTCAAGTGGACACAATTAACTTAGAAGACGATAGACCTATCGTATCCTTTGGTCCGCATGTAGAAGGTCCCAAAGATACTGTAGCTCCCTTTTTTATCACCCTTACTATTTTTGACCACCTTTTTCACAATTGTATGTTAGATTCTAGAGCTTCACATAATGTCATGCCCAAAGCAATAATGGATAAACTTGGTCTTGAAGTCACTAGACCATACGGTGATTTGTAATATTTTGATTCTAGGAGGGTTAAATGTATTGGAATGATCAAAGACCTAGTGGTTAACTTAGCTCAGATACCCTCAAAAAGCATTCTTATGGATGTGGTAGTTGCGGATATTCCACCTAAGTATGGGATGCTGCTGTCTAGATCTTGGGGTGCTAAACTTGGAGGATCTATCCAGTTAGATATGACGTACGCAACGATCCCCATCTTTGGAGGACAATTCACTCATTTATACAGGGAAAATAGAATGGCATTCACTGTCAGTGACCCTAAAAACCCTACGAATCACCCTGTGTACATAGTAGACCAATATTTAGGAAACTGTATTTTGTCATTAGAGGACGATTTTGAAATGGATGTAGATAATAGAGATACCGAAGAAAAAATTCCAAAAAATGAAATAAAGGAAAATGTATATAATACTGGCACCTGGAAGATGTTTTTTGACAGAGCCTCTTCTTATCTCGGAGCTGGAGCTGGAGTACTCCTCATTGCCCATGACGATCAATTTTTCATACCTTTTTCTTATAGGCTCCAGTGGTATATAGACTGTATGAATAATGTTTGTGAATACGAAGCTTTAGTACTCGGTTTAGAGGCTGCCAAAAAAATGAAAATTAAAAATATTGAAGTATTCGACGATGCCGAATTGATCATAAAACAAGTAAACCAGCAATACCAAGCAAAACATCCTAGGTTAAGGACTTATAGAAACTCTGTATGGGATCTAGTTGAAAATTTCTTCACCTCTGTGAATTTCCATTTCGTCCCTAGGTCCAAAAATCAACAAGCTGATGCCTTAGCCAAAGCTGCTTCAACCTTTGAACCCCCAACGTCTTTTAATCTAAAATACCATATTCAAATGAGACATCGAAATTCCATACCTGATAATGTACAACATTGGCAAGTTTTTGAAGATGATGAACAACTTAAGAAGTTTCTCGAGTCTGTAGATGAATTTTCAGAAATATATAGTGATCAGGAAAACCAACACGAACCTTTTTGGATCATGCAAGAAGACGAAGATGAAAAAGAATTTCATGACAAAATAGCCGATCACCGGATGCTTGTTTTAAAAAATAATCAAATCCCCAAAGGTCTGATACCTTTGGAAAGACTCTTCAACAAAGACGATATACCTTCTAAAACCACTCTGCAACCTCAACCAAAAGAGGTTGAAGACTGTAACATAGGGACTGTAAATAATCCTAAAATGGTCAAATTATCTAAATTTTTATCAATCGAAAATAAAAATAAATATACAGAGTTATTAAGAAAATATAAAGATGTGTTCGCTTGGTCTTACGAGGATTTGAAAACTTATGACACCTCGGTGATAGAGCACAAAATACCACTCAAACCAGGTGTAAAACCCTTCAAACAAAAACTTAGACAGTTTAATCCAATTTTATTACCTGTCATCGAGAAAGAAGTAAAAAAACTTCTGGATGCTAAAATTATCGTCCCTTTGAGATATTCCGATTGGGTTGCCAATTTAGTACCAGTAAGAAAGAAAAATGGAGAGATTAGATTATGTGTCGACTTCAGAAATTTAAACAAATATTCTCTTAAAGACAACTACCCCCTACCAAAAATGGATCACGTACTGGAAAAGGTAGCAGGAGCCATTAGAATGTCCATGGTTGACGTCTTTTCAGGATACAACCAAATTGCTGTTTGTGAATATGAAAAAGAAAAGACTTCATTCACCACTCCTTGGGGCACTTTTATGTATGATAAAATGCCATTTGGATTAATGAATGCAGGAGCTACATTTCAACGAGCAATGGATATTGCCTTTGTTGGTGAAAGAGATAAGTTTGTAGTTATATATCTGGATGACCTTACTGTGTTTTCAAAATCAGATGAAGATCACATCATTCATTTAAAACAAACGTTTGAAAAATGTCGTAAGTATGGTCTTTCATTAAATCCAAAGAAGTCTCATTTCGCAATGCAGGAGGGCAAACTGTTAGGTCATATAGTATCTTGAGATGGTATACGAATTGATCCGCAAAGAGTAGAGGCCATAGAGACTTTAGTTATTCCTAGAAATGTTAAAGAGATTCAATCTTTTCTAGGAAAAATAAATTTTTTGAGAAGATTCGTTCCTAATTTTGCTGAAATTGTTAAATTGATAACAGATATGCTCAGAAAAAACAACGAAGTTAGGTGGACGACGGAAGCAAGGGAATCTTTTGATCATATTAAAAAAGTTATAAGCGAAGCTCCGGTACTAGCAAGTCCAGATTACCTTAAAGAGTTCTTCATTTTTTCATTCGCTTCAGAACATACATTGGCTACTGTCCTCCTCCAAAAGAATGAAGAGGGATTTGAGCAACCCATCGCCTTTTTCAGTAAGAGCCTCCGAGACGCCGAGCTCAAATACAATATAATGGAAAAGCAAGCTTATGCAATGGTTAAAGCACTGAAGGCTTTTAGAACATATGTATTACATTCCAAAATCATTGCATATGTACCTACCAACGCTGTAAAAGATATCCTAGTACAAGCGGATAGTGATGGTAAGAGAGGTAGATGGCTTGCAAAAATTCAGGAATTTGATCTAGAATTCAAGCCGACTAAGTTGGTTAAAGGACAGGGTTTAGCTAGACTGCTAGCTGAATCTAATTTCCGGGCTCTGGGAATGAACAACACTCAAGAGGAAGAAGATTGGATAAATATGAATGAGATCGATGATCAAATGATTGAAAACAAAGTTGAGGATAAATTCATCTCATCTGATTGGTATAAAGATATAGTAACATATCTTTTAACTTTGAAATGTCCAGATGAATTGTCAGCTTCCAAAGCCAGAACATTGAAATTACATGCAGTTAAATACTGCATTTTTGAGAAAAAGTTATACTGGAAAGACCCGCTTGGTTTCCTCTTAGTTTGTTTGGTTGAATCAGAGACAGAGGAAGTCATAAATCAGTTTCATGAAGGAGTCTGTGGAGGACATCATGCCTGGAGAGCAACAGCATACAAAATCTTAAGGGCTGGTTATTATTGGCCCAAGTTGTTTCCTGATGTGAATGCTAAGGTAAGGGCCTGTAACCCTTGTCAGTTTTTTACTGGGAAACAGAAGTTGCCAGCTATGCCGTTAGTTCCAGTCAAAACAGAATCCCCTTTCCAACAATGGGGGCTTGATTTCATCGGTGAGATAAATCCCCATTCAAGCGCTCAACATAGGTGGATTCTCACTGCCACAGATTATTTCACCAAGTGGGTAGAAGCAATTCCCACCAGGAAAGCCACTGACTCAGTGGTTATAGAATTTTTGGAAGAGAATATATTGGCAAGATTTGGATGTCCTAGAAAGAT
>ML791850.1:240198-256243 GCA_009831015.1 Picea engelmannii
TGTTATGTTTTACTGTTTACAATTTCATAATTGTCACTGAACCAAGAAACGGCCTTGACTGTGTCTTTACTCTTTGTTTTAAGCTTTAAAGTTGTTTTATCAATATCTTACCCGAATGTCTGAAGCAACAAATCTATAAAAACTCCTTTCACGAACATATAAAAAACAAATACCTATGACAGTACCTAACGGTAGACAACCCAACGTAGAACCCGATTTACAAGATCAAACTAGCATTGCGTTGAACCTATTTAATACCATCTTACAAACTGCAACAAATAGAACTAAGTTAGAATGATCGTGGGCAGCAATTGAACGTGACATAACCATCTAGGAACAATGGGAAGCAAGACAGAGACAGTTGAGAGACTGAATCTGATCAAGTTTTCTTTGTTTCTTAATATAAAAAAGTATTATCATATTTGGATGCCTAGACGGTGTGTTTTATAGCCTTAAAACACAAACTCTGGAGCAACAGGGAGCATCAACAATATTTTAGTCTTTTATATAGTTATTGGTGTGATTTATTTTTTAAGCACCGGGGCATTATATTTTGTAATATCAATGATACACGCGAGTGATTTAGGAGCACCGAAGCAAAGGTTTACTTAGGTGTATCGGTGTGCACGACCGGATTATGTGCAATAGTTTTAAAACCTTTGTCTTCCCACCTCCACTAAACACCTCTTCTATAAACGTACAAGGGATAAATTTTTCGGGGGGTGGGTGGGTGGGGGGATTCTATAAAAACCTTCTCTAGAAGGTATTCTCCTTGTAATGAAGATGGGAGATCATGTGTACATTAGGTTTAATTCTAAGAGGAGATCCATAAGAAATGGAACATGTGTCAAGATGGTAGCCCGCTATTATGGACCATTTGAAGTTTGAGAAAGAGTGGTACCGATGGCATACTAACTTCCTCTACCTCCTACTATTAGAGTGCATAATGTGTTCCATGTATCTCTATTAAAGAAATATATTCATGATTATAATCATGTTATTGAGTGGGTTGCGATATGGGTGGAACTAGATGGAGAGTTCCAACCCAAGCCTCAATGCATCCTAGATAGGAGAGAGACACTGCTCCAGAACCGAGCCATTGTGCAGGTCAAGGTGCAATGGAAGCACTTTGGGGTAGATGAAGCCATGTGGGAATTAGAGGATGCCATGAAAGAGGCATACCCATTTTTTTTTTATGTATAAGACTGTGTATACAGTGGTAAAACACTGAGGATGATGTTTCTTTTAAAGGGGAGGGGAATGTAACACCCCATTTTCCCCCAGTCTATAATTATGATTAAGAGTTAATGACTGTGACTTAGGGAAAATGTAATTATGTTTTATTTTTAATGAAAATCACCAGCAATATGACTAAAGGGGAAGCCTTGAAGTACTGGCCATGATACCATGGGAGAGAATTGGTGAAGGGGAAATGGGGATTACTTGTTTTCCAAAAATTTCACTTGAGAAATCATTGATGACCAAAATATGTTTGAAGTATTGTATCTTCCTTTACACAGAAAAAATTAGTTAATGGGACTTGACCTGGTAGTTGAAGCAGTTAAGATTGTCTTCAGAAATGTAACTAGGAAACGACTATGTCGACTATAAATGTCACCAAAAGGTACACCACGGAGGTGCCCCTTTTATTTGGGAGCTTGACTCCCAGAATATTCTGACAAAAGAAAGTGCAGGAACCCAAGGAAAAGAAATAATTTCCCAAATAGAAAAGGTAGAAACATGAGAAGGTGCATGAGTGCATGCATGGAATAAATGTGCAAGGAGGAACATAGGAAACAAGGATGTTCCTATGAGGAAAATAGAGATATTACCCATCGAGATGGTGGTTGAATTTGGAACAGAGAATAAATGGACCTATACTTGAGAAGAGAGGGCCGCAAGTTGGTGCTTATTGGAAAGAAACAGACGCGGGTAAGGGGAGGAATCTAAGAGATTGTATAGTAGTGAAGGGACTCCCTTGTGTATATGAAATCCAACTGGGAAGGAACCTGAGAAGCCCGTGGTGGCTTTGGACTTAGTGGGTAAATGGAATTCTTGTTTTTTCCTGTTAGTGAAGGAGAGTATCCTTCATGATTAGACCCAGAACCTATGAACTATCATGTGATATTACCTTGTGGTATCATTGTTAGAATTAAAGAGATGTTTTGTTTTTACCATAGACACTATCACTATTGTCACCCAACCACATACATGCAACCACCCCAGATAACCATAACCTTTTCTATATAAAATGATTCCAAAAGAAGCACTAGAACCAATATATAACCAAGAGAGCTCATCTTTCTCCAAAGACAACTCAACAAACATAAAGTCTCAAATCCATAGAACAAGAACAATACTCAGTTGTAGTAGTTTCACTTACCAAGAATACCACCAATAACACCACCAAGAGATACTATAAGATAGGGCACACATCTTAGGCTATATGGTGCTAGAGAGAGAGACCAAGAACCATACCAGAAGATTCGTCTTCCATCCTTGCAGCTGCAGCTCCAAACTTGCGCCAAACTTGACTAAGTGTGTGTGTGAAGTGTGTGTGTATAAATGAGCTAGATTATCTCTTATTTATAGTGGTTCTTGTCACTTGTCTGGGCCAACTTGTCCTTTTAGAATATAATACTTTTATATTAATTATTTTACTGAGTCGACCTGTGTTCTAGGGTTTCTACACATCTGTTTAGGGTTTCTCTTGCTTCCAAAATATTATATTATAGCCAAAAGGTTACACATGGAGGTTAATACCTACCGCAACAACCATAATATCAACACTCCTTGCTAGATAGGGAGGTATTAATAGGTAGCATCATCATATCCACACGTCCTATCTCATGATCATGTAGGTCAATTTATGAGAAACATCACCACTATCAATATCATCTCATAGAATCAACTCCATCATCTCTCGAAGCCACACGCCATTTGAGTAATTGGGTATGATTCTAAATAAGTCACTCACTCAAAAAAGTGATACAAGGACCATTCTTCTAATCCAGACCTACATCCTAGAAGAATGACTGTCCCAATAGATGTTGAATGTCCTCAATGGCTCCAAGAACCAATCTTTCCACTGCATCATCTCTAAGTTGTATGATCATATCAAATTTGTACTAGCATGATGCTCTGCATCATATCTAATATGTACTATCATGATCATATCTAGCATGATGTGGAGTACCATATACATCATCTCTAAGTCATACTATCATGGTGTCAATGCACCATCTTTAATATGCACTCGCATGATGTAGATCAATACCTCTACATCATCTCACTGTCCATATAGCTGGAAATCATATCCAACACTAATGGTAGTATCCATGGAAATCAAAACAATTCCATCCATTAGAACACAGTTGTGTCTATCCATAGTATTACACAACTACTATCCAGTGGTACACAACCACTCCTAGTAGCACACAACTACTATCTAGTAACACATATTCACTACCAGTGGATCACATCCACCACAATAGCATACAACTACTGTCCAGAGACATACAATATCCACAACAATCATATCATTTGATATCAACAATGTCATGATACGAACTGAGTCATCTTGGCCACTCTTACACTCACATATGTGAGATCTGGAAGAGCATCTACCCTTGGAAAGTTAAACATCAACCATGGGCTATCTAGACTATTCTTCCCAAGCATAGAAGAATAAACGTCCCTGATTTCTGAACCTGGACCATTCACCTAATTGGGCCATTCTTTAGGAACTAATCACAGTGAAAATTGGAGAAAATGAGTCTACCCTAGGGAATGACTATCCATGATTGTTGAACCTGGACCATTCAACCTAACTGGGCCATTATTCCAGCACTAATCACAATGAAACCTGGAGAGAATGAGTTTTCCCTAGGGAATGAGTTTCTGGACCATTTCCTATAGAAATAAATTTCCTGCACCAACCTCCTACATCAAACCATTCTTCAAACTGCTCAGAACTATGAACTTCAAAAGAATGATTGCCCAAAGAGGCAGACCATTATGCTTGACCACTACTCAGAGTGACTACCAAGGAGAATGACTGTACTATACGATTCCCCCACACTAGACACAAGTGGAATCACTGTCTATGGTACATCAACAATCTATTAGACCATTTGTTTTACGAAAATGGCTGTCTGCTTTGGACGATTTTCGGAACTAGAAAATGATTGTCCGTCAGAAATCTTGGACCACTTTCTAGACTAGAAAGTGACTTCCAAACTTGGACCATTTTCCAAATTGGAAAATGACTATCCATAAATCAATAACATATCAATTCTCCCTCCCAACCTGGGACTAATCACTTCACTTTCCAATAATGAAGTCATCTCCACGAGTCCCATCTTGTCCCTTAAGTATACAAATTTTTCATGTTGGACAGAGGCTTTACCAAAATATATGTTATCTGCTCATCTATGGAGATATATTGGAGAACCAATTCTCCCCTCTGGAATCTATCACGGAGAAAATAATACTTGATCTTGATGTGCTTCGACCTGTCATAGAACACCAGGTTCTCTGAAATCTTCATACATCTCTGATTATCACAAAATATCACAGTCCAATCCAACACCTGATCAAACAATCCATAAACCAGCTTACAAAGCCACATTGATTCTGTACAAGTATCACAAGCTCCAATATAATATGCTTCTGCAGTGCTAAGTGTAATAAACTTCTCTTTCCTTCTATCCCATGATATTGTGGCAAATCTCAAACTGAAACATGTCAAAGAAGCACTTCTTCTGTTATCTTCACTCCTTGTTGAATTTGTAACGATAAATCCAAGCAGTTGTATATCATGACTCAAACTTCCATGAAGACATTTCAATACATGCTTTGCAATTATTCAATTTTCATGGCTAGGTTCCACCTGGAACTATTTTCACAGCAAAGAAAATATCTGGCTAATTATTCTCCAAATACATCAACGAGCCATTAAATTATCGATACATGGACGGGTCTACTGGATTAGAGTCTCTCAACTTCTTCAGATCTTTCATCATGGGAGTTTTCCATGGATTTGTAATCCATTATCCCAGACTTCTAAAGAACCATTTTGATACACTTCCTTTTTCATAGGATGTTTTTACCACACTTTTGTTGTACATGAGAGGCTCTACACTAAGTTGCTTGAATCCATACAAGGTATTCTTCCATTTGTATACATGGGTCTCTTTATGGTATACCTAAAAACCTTGACGTTTCTCTACACATGCTTCTTCTTCAATTATTTTGTTGAGAAGAACAATCTTTACATCCATTTGATGTGAACTCCAACCCATGGATATTGCAAGAGATATAATGGCTCAGGTAGAGGTATAACTAGTTACTAGACAAGTTGTCATGATAGTCTTCTCCCTCCTTCTGGGAGAACCCTCTAGCCCTGAATCTCACCTTATATCTATCAATGCTTCTATCTTCCATTTCTTCTGCTTGACTGGCAGTCAAAGATCCTCAAGTGTTCAACACCCCACTTCTTTTCTAGAGAAAGATTATTTTGGAGTCATGTTCTTCAATATATGATGAGGAATTATATTCTGAACATATACGACTGCCATAGCTGCTTTTCCCCATAGAAACATGGATAGATTCTGGTCATTCACCATTTCCTTAACATATTATTCAATGGATTAGTTATTTCTTTCTGACACATCATTTCAAGGGACAATTAGCTCCATCCTAATCCTGACTGTTTTAAAAAGAGGCAATGTTGGCACAGGGGCATACCTAGGGTTCAACGCTACAACAACGCACCAACAAAACCCTAACTACCGGCCCTTTCAGAAACACCTGCGAAGTAGATGAAGTCTCACCCGAGGTAGAGACATGGGTGGTTGCAGGACTCAGGTGTCTGCAACCTTAGCCGGAACATAAATATGTGATTATAATACTTAATAGAGCACTTAGAACTATTATTTTGTCATTATTTAACCAATATCTACTCTGCAGAGAAAAAAAAGCATCGCAGCATTCACCCTGATATAAAGTATTTAAGCACTTAGCATAAAGAACTGGATCAGATCTAGCAGATTCAAGCACTAAGCACATTCACTTATATCAGATCTAACATCCAGATTCATCATAAGCACAAAGCATAAACATATCTATCTATCTATCTATATCAAGCACTTAGCAAATAACACATAGATACATCAGAACATCGTACATAGTAGAATAACACATTATTTATGTGGTTCACCCCCACCCTGGGGCTACGCTCACCAAATATTCTTCTTTATTAGCTTCAATCAGTCGTCTACATGCACAGAGACACAAAAACCCTACTTCGTAGGACAGGAGATCAGTGCGCACCTTGCCAGATCCTCCTTCCCTGAGCTAGGTCTAGCACAAATCCTTTCACAGTCTGTTACAACCCCTTGCACTTATCTCTATATCTTTTTACAATATGCACAGAGCATCTACAAATCATACTTGCACTTGGCAGTTATCTTATCAGCCTTACATCACATAGATGCCCATTTTCTCTATCTCTTCCTTACATTGCCTAGACATCTATTTATACTTTACAAAATAGGCCTAAACATGGGTAAACCCATGGGCCAACATCCCATTCCCATTACATATTCTCGAATCCAAAAAAGGACCCAAAAGGAGGTCGAGATCCTGCAATCTCTGCTTCGTCTTGCGCTCCATCTTTGACAGGCTGTCGAAGCCCCAAAATAGGTCAACATGACCAAGAATCTCCCAAAACTTGGTCAAGGGCCAACATGCCCCCAACACTCACCTGTGACTTGTCCCAAGTCACTCTGGCTTGACTAATTCTGCTTCGAACGCCTTGAGCTTGGCTCAAGCTACTTCGACTTGCTGTTGTGCTATGGCCTCCTATTCAACGAACTCTTAGATGATTGTGTCATTGATAGGTCCCTCTAGACTTTGTTCAGCTGTAGTGACAACCTGCTCTAGCTCTGCTCCTTGGCCTTCTACCTCTGTAAACACTTGATAGGCCTTGTCTTGTATGGGTTGGAGCCTCTAAGTTACTTCCATAAATCTGCTTTGGATAGTATGGATTTTCTGTTGTGTAGTGTGTTTCTCTTGGGAGCGCTTCATTTTTTCCACAACTGACAGAGACTTCAGCTGTGCTTGTATCTTTTTAGCTTGATGCTTCACCTCTTGGAGTTGTGACTCCAGTGCCTTCAATTCTAGGTTCTCCATGAGTTGTTCTGTTCATAGGTTTGGGCACTGCAATCGGTAAGTTTCTTGCATTCCAGGGTAAGAGCCTTTAGCCTTTCAACTACGCTATGGGCGGTTTCTTCTCTTTGGTCTCTTACATCTTGTGGGGTCTTAGGTACAATGCGTAGCTCCAAATCTGTTATGCGTTGTTGTAGCTGCTGGATGGATTATGCGAGCTGGTTCACATGTTGTGTAACTCGGTCTTCTGCCTTGATTTCTACGACTATCACAGAGTGAAGTGCTCTATTGACCACTTCTTTTACTTCGAGTTTCTCTGTGAGCAATTGTTCCTTTTCTTGCTGTAGTTGTTATTTTTATTCATCAAACTTCGCTTGGAGAGTAATTTTTTCCTTTTTTGTAGCACTGCATTGCTCTACGAGTACTCCTTGTACTTGTTTCAAAGCCTGGGTGGCTTGTTGTGTTTCTTCCTGTGATCTTTGAAGGCGATATTAGACTGTATCGACTAGGAAATGGAGTTGAGTTGGCTCATCTCCCAATTCTATCTCTCCTGGCACAGTGGAGACTGCGTGACTGGACTATAGGGCCTGTTGTACCCCTCGGAGTTCAATCTCAATTCGATCATACATATCCTCTTGCTTTGCTTCTTGTTTCTCTGCTATTTCCAACGAAGCATCTTGTAGGGCTGCTATGAGGAAGTTGAAGTCATCGAAGGTGAGAACGGTCTGCATCTTGGTCATGGTGGCCTTCGATTTCTTTCGGGAGGAAGGTTTCGGAGGTGAACCTTTCCTCTTCTTCATGGGATCGACCTTGTCTCCTTTCTTCTATTCAACTTCTTTTTCATTCAACTCTTCACCATCACCTCCTTGCTCTGGTGATATGAAAGCAGTCTTTACGGATGCACTGTCTATCTCTTGGACCTCTTCGGTCTTCTTTGTTCTGCTAGGTCCAGGTGTATCCTGCACAGTTTATGGGCTGTCAATGTCGGATATCTCTGCAGGGTCTGCTGGAATAAGGAGGTCTATCGACCAGTCCTTTGTGATCTCCTCCAAGTCCTCCTCCATCCTCTTATAGTAGGATTGAAGCTATTTCTTGTGTTCATCGGTGTGCACTATGATGTAAATAAAATGTCGATCCGCGTTGAACTTCATCAAAGGTCGGAACCGGTGTAGATTGTTCGGGGTCATGCAAGGCTTCGACTATATGGCTATCTTCAGTTGATTGTAGTAGGTATGAAAAACAACATTTGACTGCCAATGTTTATTCATTTCACTTGAGTACCACAGTGTACTGAACTTTGCGACTAGTGGTTCAAAAGGCTCGATGTTCAGGAAGGTCGTACCTTCCAGCATCTCCCAAGAAATAAAATCTATAAGGATCAAGAGCCAGCTGAAATGAAATTCATATCCTTGATCTTATGCTTCTCTGCAGTCGAGTTCCAACTGGTTCACCAGGTACTTCACCCAGTTCATCTGAAGGCCTTCCGCGCACTTCCCTACGAGGTCGACTACAAAACCAGTGACTTGGGTAGGTCGGTTCTTTCGTACTAACTTCCCTGCAATCAATTGATAGGAAAGGCATACTACACCACTCTATATAGAAGCTACCTTGTAGCCTCGCATGCCCTTATGGACATCGCCACAAGTATCCTTGATCTTCTGTGCTAGAGTGCGATCCATGGCTTTTTCGAGGTAAAAATCCCGTGGATCAGGTCCTTGCATACTCAGGTCCGTGATTCGATTGATCAATGTCAGATCAATTGTTATACAACGGTTTAGCCACAAATAACCGCCATGGTAATAATACAACAGTAGCTTGACACATGCATTCACCTTCTGGTGTTTTCCGAAGTGAGGAATCTTCATGACGTTCAGCAGGGTGGACTATGTGAGGTTCATAGTCCAGGACTGGGGGATCATCTTCAAATTATTCCCCTTAGTTATGGTCAGGTACTTATGTGGGGAGAGCATGTTATAGACTTTGTGATCTCCAAGGCTGAAGTTTTTCAACTTCAATGCTGCAATCTTATCTTGGTCTACTCGAAATGCACGTATCCCCTTCGGGAGGTACGCCATCACCAAGGCGTATTCGAAATCTCTGGGCACACTATCTTGGTTTACTGCGACACTAAGAGGTGGAATATAGGTGGCTAATATACTCAGGATCAATTTGGCATTCGCTAGATCATCCCTGTTCTTGGTTCTCTTTTCATATGATGGTCGGGATGGTCTAGCTCCGTGAGCATTGGGTGGAGAGGTTGGCAATCCTCTCGTCGACGATGCTTGTACACCAGTAGACATCGACATGACTCTTTCAGTCATGAGGTTGATCATAACTTCTTCAACAACTTTCTCTGCAACACTCAACTCGTCCAACATACACACTCTGGGTTAACAATCTCGAGTTTGGAGGGTAACATAGACACTGCAATAGGATAGAGGGAAATAGCGCAATGAACATTGTGTAAAATTGACAAGTCTGTGAGCTCAAATTCACGATTGGCAAAAGTGTTCTCAGTGCATGGCACGATGGGATAAATAGGTAACTCGGTAATGGGTCACTTGCAACGAGTATGAAGCCTTCATTAACTCTGTTATGTTTGTTATGGCATGGTCCTAATGGTCGGACGATGAGGTATCTGTCCATAAATGTCTTTCTTCCCATTCGGCACGTTGGTCTAATGGTTATAATATCCCCAACGGCTATATTGTTTCGTCATGGCGAAGTTCCATGTGTCATTGTTTTGATATCCCGGCGAAGCTCCAATTTTGCAAATTTTCCTTCGGTGAGGTTCCTTCTGGAACCTTCTGCAACTTTTCGACATGAGCTTCGTCTCAACATGCCTTTTTCCATTCTGATTCGTATCTTATTTTGGCATAGTTACTTCGCATTGTTGAGATTCTTTCCTAAGATTCGAGGGTGATCCTTCTTATTTATCTAGAATAGGTAATTCAATATGTTGTGGGTTGTCTAGTGTTCTCGCAACTTTGACATCCAGGTCTATGGTGTTAAATAGCTTCAATTTGTTCCTCTGTTCTTCAATCAAGTGTGTGATCCTTCTAGTCATGAATTCTTTTAACTCTGGCTTCTTCTACTCTAAATCTTCTTCTTCTTCTTTCCTTCTGGCCTAATCTCTTTCAATCCAAGGTTTTCCTAATAGCATGGTAAATGGTGCACTGTCCTCAATAAATTTAATAATCTCAAAATATTCCTTTGTCAAAGTTCCATTGGCATTCATAGGTATCCGAGTGATCTTTCCACATAGGTTTATCAGATTTCCTTTAAATAGTCCTATTCCTCCTAAGGAAGGAATCATAGCAGGCCTTCCTATAGCTTCCCAAGTTATCTCTATCATGATATTCACCTGTGTTTCCTCATCTAGAACACAGTCAATTTTGAAGTCTCCTATTCTCGCTTCAAGGCATTCCTTTTCTTTGAAGATCTATGATAATCTGACATGTCAGTGGTCATTCAAGGTTTCTTTCATATATAGCAATATTTTTTCTGATTCTTTCTGGGGTTCTACCATAATATTAGTTTATGGATCTGCCTTAGGGTTTTCTTGTCTCATGTTCATTTATTCAATCTTAGCGATCATTCTAGGGCAATCCAATACTTCAGGGTTCATAGATTTACAACAAAGACAACTAGGTCTTCTCCCAGGGAATTCCTTAGCAATATGTCCTGGTTTTCTACAACTGTAACAGAGGGTTAATCCTCTCTTTCTTTTAAATGATCCCCAACCTTTTTTGTACTGCGTGCTAGGATCATGGTAGCTAACTTGCAAACATTTCTATCTAGGGTCCTACATACACTTATTAGTCCAAACATTCTTTCTATGCATATGTATAACATATTTTTCACTATCTTATCAAATCTACTCATATCAAATCTTCTTTCATCTACTAATACCCTAGTTTTCAGGCCAGGATAGAATCTATCAAACATACCTAGATCCATACTGTCAAAACAAAAATTTCCACTTATCTTACTTCTACAAAGCACAAATCTTTCATATCTTACCTCTTTTAATAAAAAATTCTCACTTTTACCTTTTTCAGAGTACAAAGCTTTCAGATCTTACCTCTTTTAATAAAAAAGTCCTACTTTTACCTTTTTCAGAGAACGAAGATTTCAGATCTTACCTTTTTTAATCAAAAAGTCTCACTTTTACCTTTTTTAGAGCACGAAGCTTTCATATCTTACCTTTTTTCTTCAAATCAGACTTATTTTCCTTAGCACAGAGCTTGTCAAACTAAGTAGAGTACTGCGCACTAGAGCAACAGATCTACGCACAGAGCTTCCATAATGTCAGGTCAGATCTTTTCACAGAGCTTCTTCTTCCTCAGTTCCCAGCAATCAAAGTTTCAATCCTGACAACGGAACCATTTGTTGGCACAGGGGCAAACTCGTGGTTCAACGCTACAACAACGCACCAAGAAAACCCTAACTATCAACCCTTTCAGAAACACCTGCGAAGTAGATGAAGTCTCACCCGAGGTAAAGGCAGGGGTGGTTGCAAGACTCAGGTGTCTGCAACCTTAGATGGGACACAAATATGTGATTATAATACTTAATAGAACACTTAACACCATTAGTTCGTCATTATTTAACCAATATATACTTCGCAGAGAAAAACTAACATCGCAGCATTCACCCTGATCTAAAGTATTTAAGCACTTAGCATAAAGAACTGGATCAGATCTAACAAATTCAAGCACTAAGCAAATTCACTTATATCAGATCTAACATCCAGATTCATCATAAGCACAAAGCATAAACAGATCTATCTATCTATCTATATCAAGCACTTAGCAAATAAAACATAGATACATCACAACATTGCAGGAAGCAGAATAACACAGTATTTATGTGGTTCAACCACACCCTGGGGATACATCCACCAACTCTTCTTCTTTATTAGCTTCAATCAGTCGTCTACATGCACAAAGCCACAAAAACCCTACTCTACATAGGACAGGATATCTATGCGCACCTCACCAGATCTACCTTCCCCGAGCTAGGTCTAGCACAAAGCCTTTCACAGTCTGTTACAACTCCTTGCACTTAGCTCTATAGTTTCTTACAATATGCAGAGAGCATCTACAAATCATACTTGCACTTGGCACTTAGCTTATCGGCCTTACATCACATAGATTCCCATTTTCTCTCTCTCTTCCTTACATTGCCTAGACATCTATTTATACTTTACAAAATAGGCCTAAACATGGGTAAACCCATGAGCCGACATCCCATTCCCATTGCATATTCCCGAATCCCAAAAAGAACCCAAAAAGGGGCTGAGATCCCGCGATCTCTACTTCATATTGCGCTCCATCTTCAATAGGTTGTCGAAGTCCCAAAATAGGTCAACATGACCAAGAATCTCCCAAAACTTGGTCAAGGGCCAACATGCAATGAGCTTCTTGGAGGTGTATACTCCTCCATTATCAAACCTAATATATTATCTTCCACTTAGACATTGGTCCACACACATTTGAGTGAATGATGTCCAAAACCCATTTTTTCTTTCCACACTTCAATTAGAATTGGTACTTAGTGAGATCACCTACCTCACCACTTGATGGAGTCATATGCTCCATGTTTGCAACTATCACTGTATCTCCTTCTAAGAGATATCACTTGTGACCTACCCGAAACAAGAAAAAAAAGAGAAAAAATATTTCCAATAGCATTTTCATAAATACATATCCATGGTAACAAGTATGGTAGTCATCAAAGAGTTACCAAGGTGGCCTACCCGAGAGAAAACATGAAATATCTCTCTAAATGAGATGTTAGTTCATTTTGCAATAAGCATCTATATCAATACTATTCACATGCCATCAAGTATTCATTATATCTAACAATAATATAACCTTTCAAAGACTACTTTCACAATTTGTAATGTAGCAACTATCACCCTTGATATATACAAATTAGAAGCTTAACAATTTAATCAAACCTAGACCCTGAAGCCTCAACTGCTATGGAGGGTGCGCTTGTTCCTCTTAATGCACTGGATCCAAGAATACATCTTGGACAAGGTCTCTAGTACTTTCCCTGCAAACACACTCATGTTTATCTAGATGGTATAACTTGGATAACATATACAAGTGCATACCTTTGAAGTCTTGTAGCATCATCCAACTTGTCTTCCAATCTGAAACTAGATACCATCTTCATAGGAAGATATTAGAAACTGAATCAAAAGATTCAATGATTATAACAAGCTAGAAGCTCTAAAATTTCAACTTTGACCACAAAATCAATTTGACCAGAAGTCAACCTTTGACTTTGACTTAGACTCGTCAACCTTTGACTTTGACCAGTTAAACTTTGACTTTGACAAAAATTTCAAGCCTGACGTTTTTTCTAGCTGATGGTACCAAGAGGTGCACCGGGATAAGGTGCATTAGGATGTCAAGTAATTAGGTCAATCACTTCATTAGAAGTGCCCAAACACAAGGGTTAGGGTTTGTTGCAGCTGCATAATCATAAAACTTAGCTGCAGTTGTAACGAGTGCCACAACAAGCTTAACAAAGAACTTTCACACTACCTTCCAGTGGTTAGACTATCTTGAAGGTGGTGTGGGCCCATAACTTGTTAGAATTAAAGAGATGTGCTCATTTTACCATAGACAATATAACTATTGTCACCCAACCATAGGCATGCAGCCACCCCCAAGCACCATAACCTTTTCTAGATAGAATGATTCTGAAAGCAACACTAAAACCAACAGATAACCAAGAGTTCTCATTTTCTCCAAATATAGCTCACCAAACAGAAATTCTCAAAGCCACAGAACGAGAACAATACTCAGTTGCAGAAGTTGAAGTTGCAACAGTTGTAGTTGCAGTCGCACTTAACAAGAATACCACCAAAAGCAACACCAAGAGATATTATAGGATAGGGTGCACATCTTAGGCTATATGGCGCTAGAGAGAAAGACCAAGGACCATCCCAAAAGATCCACCTTCCATCCTTGCAACTACAACTCCAAAATTGCGCCAAACTTGACTAAGAGACTGTGTGAAGTGTGTGTGTACAAATGAGCTAGATCATCCCTTATTTGTAGTGTTTCTTGTCACTTTTTTGGGCCGACATGTCCTTTTATAATATAATACTTTAGTATTAATTATTTTACTAAGTCAACCTGTCATCTAGGGTTTCTACACATCTGTTTAGGGTTTCTCTTGCTTCCAGAATATTGTATTCTAGCCAAAGGTTACACATGGAGGTTAATGCCTCCCACAACTACCATAATATCAACAATCATGTCCCAGCATAGGGGTGACATGTTGTAGAGAGAATAAATACAACATGGCCTATGGTCGGGTGGAAATGCCTTCACCCTTAGTTAGTTGGTTGGATGATTGCTATTCTGAGACAACAAAGTGTTCATTGTTTTCTTTGTAAAACTTTTATAAATGATTTTTAATCCTTTCCTTTTGATGTTGAAATGAATTTTAATATGATGAATGAATGTTAAGTTTGAAATTTTATTTATTTATTGAGAATTATCTCAGAAGGGAAAATACCCATTTTTTTCAGATGCGAGTAGCCCACTTTTGGGGACCCGATAACGTCTCCATTCTTTGAATGGAAAGTTTGTAGGACATAAAACCTTGTTTTCAGGTTGTTGGTAGGTATTACCTCTTTGTGTTAAGTGCGCAAGAAGATGGCATGAAACCCTGGAATGGAATCCCTGTTAACTATGGGAGAGAGGTGACAATTTTATTCACCTAGGAAGTGAAGTCCTTCCCCTTATTTTCTCTTCCCGAGTCAAAGGAAGGTCCATGTTGGGCCTTGAATTCCTCCCTTTTGTTTTCCCGCATATCAGTCTGGAGGATTTCAGACCATAGATCTGAAATCAAAAGTAGATATTGACCCTTTGTTGCAGATCGGAAATCGAAAGTGCATTAGAACATACCTTACTCTAAGTCTAATAATATTAGTTGAACGTGTGAGCCTAAGTAGACGAGAGCCATTGATATGCTATGGATCCAGAATGAGAAGATATGGACCATAGATCTTGTCTTGGACCCTATCTTGTGCTGGTCAACCCTCTAATCAAAAAGCGGTGCTATTACTAGCACCATTTTTTTCAAGGTTAAAATTACAATTTGTTTGAAACCATGGCCTTGAAAATCAATACCATTGCAATGGAAATATTAAAATCAACCTTGAAATGGAAAACTAGTGCTAATAATACGAACCATTTGTCTTTCAGGGTTAAATTTACAACTTGTTTAAAAACATGGCCTTAATAGTCAGTACCGTTTCAACCAAAATATTGAAATCATCCCTTGAATTAACACCCTTTTTCAAAATTAAAGTTGAAACACTCATATTGTTGTAAGTAAAATAATAAAAAAAGAACAAATTGAAGGTCAAATAGGGTGTTCATAAAAAATACTTGTGCAACCATCAAATTGGGATCAAAATTGGGAACATGGGTGTTGTTCACTCGCTCTTGAAGAGGGTTGGAACACTTACCGATTGACATAATCTATCACCTGTCCAACTATCTCCTCATCAAGTAAAGTTTTTTTGGATCTAGCAAAAATATGTTTGAGCTTGAAGCTAATCCAATTTGAAGTGGTGTAGTTTCCCTAAAACTAAAATGTTTTTTTCCTCTCATCCCGATTCTTCATCACGATCAAATATATTCTTATGTGATTTTTTTCTTATCTCATTTTCAAGAGAATTTCTCATCTTTGGAGATAATTGGGGAAATTTTCGTAAGGGGAAAAAAGAGAGGAAAGCTTCCAAAACTAAGGGGAAAAACATGTTTTATTAAAACAAAAATTTGATGAATGAATTATATATATATATATATATATATATATATATATATATATATATATATAT
>ML791850.1:256425-271783 GCA_009831015.1 Picea engelmannii
ATGAACGGAAAAAAACAAAAAAAAAACAAAAGTAAAATAAAAATAAAAACAAATTTAAACAAATTAAAAAAAAAAAAAAGTTAAAAAACAAATATAAAAACACACACACACAACACACACATTGTCGATTGGGGTTACCTTGGGTGGTTGAAAGGAATTTTCTATCCTACCCACCTAGGTTCAATTCTCGTAGGTGACATGTTGAGATCTTCACAAGTATATCATTGTAATGACTTCAATCCCTATTGTTGTTCGACCTTGTGCTCTGAAGATTCTAGGGTTTACCCTATGTACCATATTTGAAATGAGAGGAAGTACTCAAGAGTTTTCCCAGGAAGTGTGGAATCACCCAAAATAAGTATTGTTGCAATTGAATCCTCAAATCATTCCTTAAATTGAAACCTCTTTTTCGGGGATTAAAATTGCAATATTTTTGAACCATGGCTTAAAAAATGGTATTGTTGCAAATATAATCATTATAAAACATTGGAAAAAAAGAGAAAAAAAGAGAAAAAAAGAGAGGGAAATATAGGAGGGAAATAAAGAGGTAAAAACTTTCAAAATGAGGAGGAAAAATACATTCATTTTTTTTTTTAAATAATAAAAAAATATATTTTAAATGAAAAATTAAAATTAAAAATAATTTAAAAAAAAATGGAAAAGAAACTTGATCTCACTTCTCCCTCACCCTCCTTTAAAAGAAGCAAAAAAGGTTATAATTTTTTTTGAAGTTTTTTTTTAAAACAAATGTAATATTTTCTTTTTAAGTGTGTTATAAATGTTTTTCTGAAGTGTATAAATGAATTTAATAATTATGTTGGTTGCTCAAACAAGTGTTTTAGACTGCTATGATATGCTTTTAGCTCGAATTTTCTGCCCATGAGATAATGTCTCTACATTTTTAAGGCACAGACTATGGCTACCAAATAAGTCATGGGTAGCATAATTTCTTTCATACTCCTTAAGATTTCTTGAATCATAACATATGACATGCCCATTTTTTGTAAGGACTCCACCAAGAACTTCCTTGCATGCATATGTCCACACAACACAATTCTCATCTAGATTTCCAACCTTTAGAATAGGTGCATTGGTCAACAATTCCTTCAAATGATAGAAAATCTCTTCACATTTGGCAGTTCATTCAAACTTTATTCCCTTCATCTGCAGTGAAGTGATCGAGTATGAAACCTTGGAGAAACCTTCAATGAATCTCCTATAGTATCCAACTAATCCCATAAAGGATCTTACTTTTGAAACATTCTTTGGAGTTGGCCAACTTTTGATTGCTTCAATCTTTTCAGGGTCCACTGTTATTCCCTCCTTTGAAATGATGTGGCCTAAATAATGGATTTGCCTTTGATATAAAGTGAATTTTCTTGACTTGGCATACAATTGGTGCTCTCTCAACACCTGTAGAGCCATCCTCAAATGTTTCTCATGCTCCTCCTATGTCTTGGAGTAGATGAGAATATCATCCAAGAAGAAAATGATGAATTTGTCCACGTAATCTCTCTTCACTACAATCATTAGACACATAAAAGTATCTAGTGCATTTATCAAGCCAAATAGAACCACCAAAAACTTGTAATATCCATACATTGTCCTGAATGTTGTCTTGTTGATATATTCCTCTCTGATTCTCACCTAATGGTAACCCGACATCAGGTCAATCTTGGAAAATATCCTTGTTCCTTTCAATTGATCAAAAATATCATCGATCCATGCTATAGGGTACCTATTCTTTACCATAACCTTATTAAATTGTCTGAATTAAATACACAACCTTAGAGTTCCATCCTTTTTCTTCACAAAAATCACTGGGGCACCCTAAGGTGAGACACTTGGGTGTATTTACCCCTTCTTCAACAATTATTCTAGTTGCATATGCAACTCTTTCAGCTCTGATGTGCTCATTCTGTAGGGAATTTTGGACACTAGGGTAGCTCTAGGAATTATGCCAATAGAGAAGTCAATATATCTCTTTTGTGGTCCTGGAAATTCCCCCAAAACATCTTCATATTTCTTCAATAATGGATAATCTTCAATACTTGGCTTCTTATCCTTTGTTGGGTCTTCCATATGAGTGGAATATATCTGACCCCCTTTTCTAAAACTTCTTTTCAGTTGCAATGATGAAATTTCTCTAATGGATATAGTTTTTGGAATACCTTGCACCATCCTTGAATTCCTTTCCTCATCAGGGCATGTGAAATCCTTGTTGTAGCAATCTAGGACAACATGATGGTCGTCTCGCCAATCCATACCAATTAAGAAATCATATGAACCAAATGATATGATATTCAAATTTTCCTTACTGCTAACTCCATTCATGCTCACTAGGAAATCCTTGACAAGTTCATTTATTTTCATCTTGGTTTCAGTGTCTAGCTTAACCAATCAATAATTTCCATGCTTACATCTATTCAATTTAAAACTTTCAACTATTTTTGGATCTATATAGCTATGAATAGCTCCAGAATAAATCAAAACAACAATGGGTTGATTATCAATCTTACCTTCTACCTCAATGATGTGGGATTGGTAGTCTGCTTGTCTATTGTTCAAGACTGCATAAATCCTTGGCATGCTTCTGCCCACGTCATCCACTATATCATATTCCTCAATGTTATGCACAATTCTCATTCTATCTCCATTGTGAGGACAATATTTATACAAGTGGTCTCCTTCACATCCCCAATACTTTATGGATTGCTACCTTGGCCTCTTTCCCAGGGAATCTATCATTTTATGTTCAACTTGTGTTGGATGTCCTAGATGATACGTTTGAGAGCTATCTTTGACGAAAGGTGGCTTGAATCCCTTCTTTCTCTGATCCATATCACCTCTCTTCTTATCATCCTAGAACTTTTGGAAATACGACCTTCCTTTGTTCTTATCATACAAATACTTAGCCTCCCTAATGGCTTCTTCCAAAGTTCTAGGCTCATCAAATTGGATTGTATCTTTTTAAAACGAGGGCAACCCACTCAAGAACCTCTGGACTTTCACCTTTTCATCCCTGATGAATTCCATGTACCTTAGAAGCTCCAAGAATTTATTCTCATACTCTTCCATGGCCATATTTCCTAGCTTGAGCTCAAACAATTATTGAATCTTCTTGTCATAGTAATGCTCTGACAAGTACTGCTATTGGAAATATCTCTTGGAATTCTTCAAGGAAATTATCTTTTCATCAATATGCTTGACTTAATTCAACTATTCCCACCATACAAAATCATTTCCCTGAAGGTGATATATGGAAACCCATGCCCAACAACCAAGATTCAAATTCTTCTCCCTTCATATCCTCTCCATCAAATGATGGTGGCTTAAAATTCCTGAGATCTCCTTGAAAAATATTTGACTCGGGCCTCCTCCTCTGATTTTTAACATGGGACACAATTGGGATACTCTCTGAACTTGAACGTGCATGCGCTCTTCTGGTTGAGTGTTCTAGTGAATGATGATGTATATTAACACTCCTTGATTTACTATATCCTCTATGATCATCCCTCCTATCATGAGACCTGGATGCTTCTACTTCCCTTGCACTGGATGCTTGTTTTGTGCCAGAATCCTTATTGACTTGTCTCTGCAACATATTTAGAATCGGTAGCAGTCGAGTGTTAATTTAATTCTTCTCCTCCTGAGATATTATCAACTTTTCATTGTTTTCTCTATAACTCTTCACTTCTTTCTGCAAGCTTCTCGAAGTCTGAACTAGGTCCTCTGGTTCCACTCTAATTCTACGTCCATTGGACTCAGTCTTTACATTTACCATGATGATATGTAAACCTAGGATCTCATCTTCATGGCTATAATATCACTGAGCATCATCCATATATATAGTCCTTATATATAACCAAGTGGTTTTGATTTCACCTCTAAACTTGCAAGAAATTTGCATGCAATAATTATTGTTAGAGTTATGCAATATTGTAAAATTTTTATTAATTAATCTACATGCCCTTTTTTGCCCCGATATTTTGAAGAGTACTGATAAACAAATATTCCTGATTTTTTTTTATACCAAGTGTTGGTAATATTCTCGATTTTGAATACACAACAACTCTTGGATTCAGGATCTAATGCTCCATCCAACTTCTGCATCAATCTAGTTTTGACAACTTTTTCCTTTTTCATTTCTTCTAGACTTGGAATCTTTAGTTGAAAATGACTATCTCCCAAATAGAGAAAAATTGGGAAAAAACTCCCTCAAGACAAAGTTGTCTAGATTGATGAGTAGGTAAAATGTTGACTAAATAAATTTTTTTTCTGGATTGGTGATCTAGGGTCCCTTTTCCTCCTTTGAAGTTTTCAAAAATACCCCAAAAGTGTCCATGAATAGTGGATTTTTTTTTGTTTCGGCATTTCCAATCCAAAACCTTTAGAATTTTGGTAGAACATAAACTGGGTATCTCCATCCCTTCTTTTTGGACTCCCAATAAAAATTTACCTTTATCTAGGCCTTGGTTATTGAGGACGACCCAAATATTTAAAACCCACTATTTTTCATTTTTCAAAAAAGTAAAGAAAAATTAGCCAGTGGACTTTAGTGTCTCTTTTGTAGCCCTCATCACTGCAGAAATACCCTTTAAATTTAATCTGGATCTGATTTGAAATTATCTTTTTTTTAGCCAAAACAAACTTTTGACTCCATGTTTTTTTTGTAAGCTTTTATATTTCTCTCTCTCTCTCTCTCTCTCTCTCTCTCTCTCTCTCACACACACACACACACACACACACACACACACTAAGCCCTAGACAAAGACCCATTTTAAGTATAAAACCCCTTATTAATACCTAGATATTTAATTTTTACATTTTTAGTGTTATATTAGTAGGTAGGCTAGAACCCTTCATTGTACCCTTTCATTATAATTGTATCATTTGTCTTCTATATATATACCAAGGAGACCTAGTCTTAGGATAATCTTATCTCATATATTACATTGAATATATTGTAAAATAAGGTTTCCTCCTGGAATTGGACTATTATTCGTTAACTTTTTATCATTCTCAAGGCATTGGTTCATAACATTTGGTATCATAGCATATGATCATAGGGTTTTGCTCCTTCAACCAATACATCTTGGAATTTTCATTATAATTTTTTTTCTAGAATGATTCAAACAAATAATGTTTGAAAAGATTGAGGATATCTAATGAATTATGTCTGGTCCAATTTTCAGGTTTTGGTTCTTTATAGTTTCAGATATATATTATGTGGAAGTTAGGGTTTGTGACTAGTCCCAAAATTAGTCTCAAACGAGTCATTTTTTCATCTTCGCTACAAACATTTTTTAGTGAAGTTTTAGACTCTGAAATGTTCAAAATCCTGAGAAGAAAACAAGTTAGATGTGGAAAAAAATTTAGAGTTTGAATCATTATAATTTATGAGATATATCTTATGGAAGACGAACTTGTTTACTAATCTTAAAATTAGTCGTAAACAAGTCATTTTAGTAATTTTTCTATAATATTTTATCAGTGAAGGTTCATACTATGAACTTTTTAGGAGTTTAAGAAGTCATATCAAAGTACTTTAGGCCATAATTTCAGATTCAAAAGGATTCAAATTTCAAATATACATCAGGATAAAGGTCAACCATATAGAAAGTCTCCAAAATTAGGTTTGAAAGGTACATGAATTACAATTGACATAATTTTTTATTGGAAGATATGTTTTTGGTGATTCAAAATTTGTGACAAAGAGAAAATAGAGGAGTATTACTATTTTTATCCCACATGTATCCAAAAAAAAATTCAACACCAATTAACCTCCATAAATATCATCTATAACCCATGAATAAAATGAGGAGATACATAACAAGCTATCCAAATTGGAGGACCAACTTAATGATTTGAGTGCTAGGTCAATAAAAAGTGATGAGTTGGTAAATACACAAAGAAAAAAATCAATAAATGGAAAATAATATGGATGAAATGCAAAAATCCATGAATTCCATAGAAACCATTCTCTTACAGAGGATCCCTAAAATGGATATGGAGATCCAAGAAAATAATGAAAATAAGGAGAACAATGGTGTTGGGACTTAATCACATGTGGGGAGAATTTTATCACAATTGGAGAGCACAAACATTGAATCTTAGGATCATCCATCACTCTAAGAACCACTTCATCGAGGTTTGAATGTGGCACCAAGGAACTACTTCATTTCTAAGATCAATATGAGGAATTTTTATGGTAATGATCCTATAACATGGATATTCCAGATAAAGCAATTATTTGATCTACACCAAGTGCCAAGCTTACAAAAGGTAACTATTGCATCCTTGTATTTAGAAAATGATCAATTTATTTGTGAAATAAAAAAGGATTCTATTATCTCTTGGTCAATTTTTATGGATGAACTGATAGCATATTTTGGGGATATTAGGAGAAAACATTCTTTAGTCAATTGATAAATCTTCGACAAAAAGGTTTAATTACAGAGCACATTCAACAATTTCAAAAATCTTAGTCTTAGGGTAAAGAACATTCTGAAGGATATTTTTTTAGATCTCTTTATGGGCACTTTAAAGGATAACATTCAACATGAGGTGTGTCTCTTTGAACTTAAATCCATAGAGCAAGATTTCAATATGGCAAGGAAAGTGGAAAACAAAAATATGGCTACTAGAAGGGTGGCCACTAACAACTATAGAGAGAACCATCATCCCTCTCCTAACCTCACTCAACTGACAAGGTTGAAACCTCAACAAATAGATGAAAGAAGAGAAAAGGGACTATGTTTCAATTGGGACAAAACATATATTAAGGGGCATAAATGCGGTGAGAAGAAATTATTCTACATAGACTCTAAAGAGGAAGAAGATCAACAATTGGAACCATCAGAAGATCTAGATCTATAAGAGACTACTCCAATGATATATTTTCATGCATTGAACGACATTAGTATTCCACAAATTCTCAAGATAGAAGGATACATCAAAAATAAAAAGGTAACAATGTTGATTAGTTCTAGTAGTACCCATAACTTAATCATTTACAAATTATAAAAAATTCTCAATTGATTTGATTTCTAGCACTAGAGTTTCAAGTAATGATTGTAGATGGAGGTGCCATAAATTGTTCAGGGAAGTGCCATAGTATTAAGCTCAATATGGGATAATATTTATTGGATAGTTCCATGATTACCATCCAAATGGGTGGTGTCAATGTTGTATTAGGGGTCCAATGGTTATAATCATTGGGAATAGTGGTCATTAATTTTCAATATCTTTTGACAATATTTTCCTCAAAAGGAAAGGAAATTTATCTTAGAGGTATCCAAAGGAATCCCTCTAAGGTGATTAGCTCTAATAACATGACCAAATTACTCAAAAAAAGGGACACTATGGTGTAATTGCAGAATTGTGCTCATTAGATGTTCAAACATTTATATCATGTGCTCCAATGGATCTCCAAATAGTTATCAACAATAATTCCAAGGTATTTGGAGTGATTCCTAAGGGTATTCCACCTACTCGAGATCATGACCATGCTATTCATTTGAAACCAAGAAGCGTACCACCTAACATTAGGACTTACATGTATCCATATGCACAAAAGAGTGAGATTGAGCTTATGATCCAAGAAACATTAGAGGTCAACATCATTCAACCTAGACAAACTTATTTCTCTTCACCATTAGTGATGGTTACAAAAAAAGGATGGTTCATGGCGTATGTGTCCATATTACAGACAACTCAACAAAATGACCATCAAAGATAAGTTTCCTATTCCTATCAAGATGAATTGTATGAACCAATTTTCTTTAATAATTTGGGTCTTCATTTGGGATATCATCAAATAAGAATGAGGTAGGAAAACATTCCCAAAAGAACATTTGGAACACATGAAGTTCATTATGAGTTTTTGGTTATGACATTTGGGCTTATTAATTCACATTCAACATTTCAAAGCTTATGAATTCTATTTTCAAAACCTTCCTTAGAAAATTTGTGTTAATATTTTTTGATGACATACTAATCTACAACAAATATTGGGAAGAACATGTACAACATGTTGACATAATATCACAACTATTGGAAGAGCAACAACTTTATGAAAATCCTTTCAAGTGTGTCTTTTGGGTTCAATAAGTGGAATATTTGGGTCATATTGTATCACATGAAACAAAATTAAAGCTATGAGGGAATCATCAATTCCAAAAACCTTGAAGAAAATTATAGGATTCTTAGGATTGATGGGCTATTACTGCAAGTTTTTCAAGAACTATGGTCAAATAGCAACACCTCTAACAACATTATTAAAGGAGGAAGAATTTTCTTTGACTCAAGAAGAAACCAAACATTTTGAAAAATTTAAGGAGGATATGTGTACAACTTATGTCCTAGATGTTGGGTATGTGTTATATTCTTTGATGTCTTTGTGGTCAAGGGTTTGGCTTAGGATTGTGATAAGCCTTGTTACAGTGGGAGATCTTTGGTATTGATTTTTCAGGTGAAAAGAAATGGAGAGAAGTTCAAAAATGGAGATCGAGAAGTTTAATGGGAGAAATTTTGAGTTGTGGAAGCTTAATATGGAAGATCTGTTGGTGGACAGAGATCAATGCATCGCAGTGAATCCATGTACTGCACCTACATGAACTTCACCAGATGAATGAAAAAAGTTGGCTCAGAAGTCGAAGAGAACAATCCGTCTATATCTCTCAGATTCAATATTACTGAATGTGTCAAAGGAAGATACAACCAAATATTTATGGGATAGGTTGGGGAAGTTGTATCAGTCTAAGTCCCTAGTAAATATTTTTTTTTTTAGAAAGAAGATGTATAACCTGAGGATGAGAGATGGAGATTTAGTGGTAGAGAATTTGAACTCCTTCAATACTATGATAAGTCAGTTAGTATCTGTTGAGATTAAAATTTCAGATGAAGATAAGTGTATCAGTTTACTTTTCTCTTTACTAGACTCATGGGATAGTCTGGTTGTGTCCATAGGTAGTAATACAACTTCCTTGAAATTTGATGAAGTGGTATTATCCTTGTTATCAGAGGAGATGGGATAGAAGAACATGGAAGGACGGAGCATAAATGAATTATTTGAAAGAGGATGCTCCCAAGAAAGAAATAGATCTAAGTCCTCAAGTGGAAGATCTAAGTCTAAGGGAAGAACTAAATCTCCTAGAAAGTTTGTAAAGATATGCTGGAGATGTGGAAAAGAAGGGCACTACAAGAAGTAGTGTAGATCCAAAATTGAGAAAAAGAAGGGATCTCAAGAAGCTCCTTCTACAGAAGAAAATACCTCTAATGAAGAAGGAGAGGATGTGTACTTGGATTCTTCAAGCACACATGCAGATTATGAGGCATGGTTGGTTGACTCAGGTGCATCCTTTCATATGACTCCCCACAGCGAGTGGTTATGTGAATATGAAAGGTATGATGGAGGTAACGTTTTTCTAGGTGATGAATCAACAACCAGAATCATATGACGAGGAAAAATCAAGTTGAGGCTCATAGATGGAAGGATTAGAACACTACCTGGTGTTCTGTACATCCCAAGTTTGGACAAAAATTTGATTTATGTAAGCAAAATGGAAGATGTAGGGGTAAAAACAATATTTGAAAAGGAAACCTATAGGATGGTTCGAGGAGCAATGGTGTTGTTGAAGGGAGTTCGGTTTGGAACTCTATATAGGCTGCAAGGAAGAATTATTAGTGATGGGTGTAATAGTTCCATTGTTCCTGATATTGAAGTTGAAGAAGAAAGAACTCCTACAGTCTCTGGAGAAAAGGTTATGCTATGGCATCAACGACTGGGGAATATCAAAGAGAAGGGTATTCGACTACTACACAATAAAGGTATGGGTGAAGCTATGTCTAAATGCTCTCTTGATTTTGATTTTCTGTGAATATTGTGTACATGGGAAGCAGAATCGGGTAAGATTCCTGTCTGGTGCAATAAGAGTAGAAGGAATTTTACAGCTAGTTCAAAGTGATGTGTTTGGACCTATATTGGTTCCATTATTGGGAAAATATGTGTACTATGTCTCATTTATAGATGAATTGTTGATGAATACTTGAATGTGTTTCCTTAGGAATAAATTTGAAGTCTTTGACAAGTTTAAAGAGTTTAAGGCTCTTGTTGAGAATCAAATAGAGAAAAGAATTAAGGTGTTGAGGACAGATAATGGATGAGAGTTCTGCATGAATGAATTTGGAGAATTCTGTAAGAAGTGTGGTATAGAAAGGCATAATACTACTCCATATACACCTCAATAGAATGGAGTTGTAGGAAGGATGAACATGACGCTGATGGAAAAAGCAATGTGCATGCTCAATGGTGTCGGGTTAGGGAAATAATTGTGGGCAGAGGAAGTGGGTATTGCATGTTACCTGGGAAATAGATCACCCTCCTCAGCATTGGATGAAAAGACTCCACAATAGGTATGGAATGGTAAAAAACCTTCTCTCACACATCTCAAGGTATTTGGCTATGAGGCATATGTTCATGTTCCAAAGGAAAATAGGAGTAAGCTAGATACGAAGGCTGGAAATGTTGGTTGTGGATCCTGATTATCTTCCTAATTCAAAGGTCATTGTTTTCAATTGTGTTTATACCCCATGAATACTGTACACCCCTCCATGTGGGGTCTGGGGGGCTCACCCCCCTTACTGGGGGGTCCAGGAGAAAGTTGGCCCTCGGAAGGGGTTCGGTGGCGAAGCCACCAAAGGAAAATTTTCCTTGTAAATGTATATTGTAATTTCATAGTAAATTTGGACCATTCATTATAAGGTCACAGATATAATGATAGAAGTCTTGTTAGGGTTTGTTTCCCTACAAGGTAACCCTCTTTTATGAGGTAATTGTATTGTGACTATGTATCATCGTGAATATTGTATTCCGAGAGAGGAGACTGTGAGAGAAAGAAGGGGAAGTTACATTGGGTGTGTTGTAGGTTGTATCCCTTCTTTCTCTAGATAATAAAAAGGAAGGAATTGGAAATTTCTCCGGTGGACGTAGCCCACAGTGGGTGAACCACATATATATGTGTCTCTATTGTATTGTGTATCTTCTGTGTTTTATTTCCGCATTTGTTTTTATTTTATTGCTCTGTGATCCTATTTTTCTAACAACTAGTATCAGAGCGAAAGACAACTCACAAGAAAAGAGGGTTCTTGGTTCGAGTGGGAGCAATGACAAAATATGGAAATTTTAGGGTAGAGAAATTTAATAGCCAAAACTACCAGTTATGGAAGATGCAAATGGACGATTATTTATATCAGAAGGATCTATTCCTACCATTGGGTGGAATAGAAAATAAGTCGATGTCCATGAAGGACGAAGAATGGGAGGTTCTTGACAGAAAGACACTAGGAACGATATCACTGAGCCTGGAAACGTCGTTGGATTGCAATATTTCTAAAGAAAAGACAACAAAGGAGATGATGAATGCATTGGCTAAACTCTATGAAAAACTCTCGACGTCCAATAAGGTATTTCTAATGAAGAGATTATTTAATATGAAGATTTCAGAAGTTGAGTCTGTTGCATATTATTTAAATGAATTTAATACGGTTACTAATTAGCTAAGTTATGTAAAAGTGGACTTTGATGATGAGTTCAGGGCTCTTCTAATCTTGTGCTCATTGCTAGAAAGATGGAACAGATTGGTCATGGCCATAAGTAACTCTGTCTCTAGTTCAACACTATAAAATTTGATGATGTTGTTGGTGTTATCCTTAGCAAGGAAATGTGACGAAAAATCACAAGTGAGACATTGGGTAATGTGTTAACATGGAGAGCAGGGGAAGACAAAAGGATAGAGGAAAGGGATCAGGGAATCATAGGAATTCTAGGAAGGGAAGATCCAAATCCAGACTGGGAAAGATAGAGTGTTGGAATTGTGGGAAGAAAGGATATCTGAAGCAAATGTGTTACAAGAAAAAAAAAATATAGAGATGCAAAGAAACAAAGAGATGGACAACATGAAAAAAATCAAGAAGCAAATGTAACAGGTGATGTGTTACAAGATGCTTTGATTCTTTCTATAGATAATATTTCTGAATCTTGGGTAGTAGATTCGAGGGCTTCATTTCATGCCACACCCCATATGAAACATTTTCTAGATTATGTTCAAGGTGATTTTGGACAGGTTCATTTGGGTGATGATGCACCATGCAAAATTTTTGGAATGGGAAAGGTAAAAATAAAGCAAAGGAATGGAAACCAATGGTTGTTGAAAGAGGTAATACATGTTCCAAATCTAAGGAAAAAGACAATTTCAACAGGGCATTTTGCAAGTCAAGGTTGTATATATATATATATATATATATATATATATATATATATATATATATATATATATATATATATATATATATNATATAAGGTGTGGAAGGTCGCCAAAGGATCACTGATGATAGAAAAAGGAAAGAAGGTAGGTACATTATATTTATGTGTTGGTAATACTGACTCTTCTATCTTTTTAGCTTCTAAATGAGTGAATACAACACTATGGAATCATAGGCTTGGAAACATGAGTGAGAAGGGGATGCATATACTTCACAAAAGAAATTTGTTTCTAGAACTTAAACAAATTGATTTGGATTTCTGTGAGCATTGTGTTTATGGAAAATAAAAGAGAGTCATATTTCTCAGAGTCGGAAAAGAAAAGAAGAGTGAAAGGTTATAGCTTGTGCATACAAATGAATGGGGACCATCTCAAGTCTCATCTCTTGGCGGCTCTCGTTATTATGTTACTTTTATTGATGATGCAACTAGAAAGACTTGGGTTTATTGCATTCGACAAAAATATGATGTTTTTGATACTTTTAAGAAATGGAAAGCTTTGGTTGAGAATGGGATAGGAAAAAGGTTGAAATGTCTCAGATCAAATCAGGGTGAGTACATAGAGAAGGTATTGGAGAGGTTTAGAATGAAAAATGAAAAACCAGTTAGTACACCTTTGGCCAACCATGTCAAATTAACTAAGGAAATGTGTCCCAAGACACAAGAGGAGATATAATACATGTCCAGGGTCCCTTATTCATCAACAATTGGTAGCTTGATGTATGAAATGGTTTGCACAAGACCAGATATTTCACATGCAGTGGAAGTTGTGAGCAGGTATATGAAAAATCTAGGTAAAGAACATTGAGAGGTAGTAAAGTGGATTCTCAGGTATTTGAGAGGTACTTATACTCATGCATTATGTTTTGGAGGTTTGGACATTGTTCTACAGGGATATGTTGATTCAAATATGGAAGGTGATAAATATAGTAGGAGGAGCACCACAAGGTATGTTTTTACTATAGGTGGAACAACAATAAGTTGGATTTCAAAACTGCAAAAGGTTGTTTCACTTTCAACAACAAAAGCAGAGTATGTTGCTGCCATAGAGGCTAATAAAGAAATGATTTGGTTACAAAGGTTTATGGAGGGATTGAGAAATAAGAAAGAGAATAACAGGTTGTACTATGATAGTGAGATTTCCATTCATATTGAAAATAAATCATCCTTCCATTCGAAGACTAACATATACAACTCATGTACCATTTCATATGATCCATCTTGGAAGATGGACATTTGAATTTGGAAAAGATACACACTAGCCAAAATATTGCAGACATGTTAACAAAGGGAGTAAGCAGGGAGAAACTGAGTACCTACTTAGTTTCAGTTGGTATTCAAGCATGAAGGTGAAGATGATAAATTTTTCAGGTCCAAGAAGGATCATATTCCAATAGATACAACAACAGTGGAGTTGTTGTGATCAATCTCCAAGTGGGAGATTGTTGGTTGTGGAGCCTGATTGTCTTCCTTATTCAGAGGTCTTTGTTTTCAATGATATTTATACCCCATGAATATTGTACACCCCTCCACGCCCGGGGNAGGGGGGATTTTCCTCCCTGCGGGGTCCGGGGGGTTTATCCCCCCGGCTGGGGGGGGTCCAGGGGAAAGCGGGCCCCTGAAGAAAAAATTGCCTTGTAAATGTATATTGTAATGTCATAGTAAATCTGGACCGTTCATTATAAGGTCACAAATTTGATGGTAGAATTTGTTTTAGGTTTTTTTTTCCCTAGAAGAAAACCCTCTTTTATGAGGGAATTGTATTGTGTCTATGTATCATCTCGAATATTATATTCTGAAAGAGGAGACTGCGAGAGAAATAAAAGGAAGTTGCAATGGGTGTGTTGTAGGTTGTGTCCCTTTATTTGATGGATAATAAAAAGGAACGACCTGACAATTTCTCTGGTGGATGTAGCCCACACTGGGTGAACCACATATATCTATGTCTCTATTGTGTTGTGTATCTTCTGTGTTTTATTTCCGCATTTGTTTTATTTTATTGCTTCATGATCTTGTTTTTATAACATAAAAGTGTATCTTTATTGGGTCTAAATATGGTCTCAAAGGTTATAAGCTTTGGAACCCATAAACTAAGAAGGTTGTGTATAGACGAGATGTGGTATTTAGAGAAATGAAGGATGTTGTTAAACAATAAGTCTTACCAAGTAAGGAAGAACCCAAGAAAATAGAGTTTAATTTAAAGGATGATGAATCATAATCTATAGAAGAACATGAATCATAAGAAGAAGATCCTCATACTCCATTATTGAGAAGATCGGTTCGATAAAGAAGGCTACCAGAAAGGTATACTCCATCTGATTTTCGTTCAAATTTTTATTTGTCTATTATTGATGATGATCCTAGAACTGTTAGGGAGTCAGTGGATTTAGAGGATGGAAAGATCTGGAAAAATGCTATGGATGAAGAAATGAAAACCTTGGATACGAATGAGGCTTGGGATCTAGTAGAGTTGCTGACTGGAAGAAAGCCCATTGGCAACAAATGGGTATTTAAAAAGAAGTTGAATGTAGAAGGAAAAGTGGAGAAATACAAAGCTTGGTTAGTAGCAAAGGGTTATTCCCAGGTTGAGGGAATTGATTTTGGTGAGATTTTTTCTCTTGTGGACAATTTAACTTCTATAAGATTTATGTTATCTGTTGTTGCTGCATTTGATTTTGAAGTAGAACAAATGGATGTGAAGACACCATTCCTACATGGGGATATGGAAGAAGAAATATGTATGAAGCACCCAAAAGGCTTTGTTTTGAAGGGAAAGAATGAGCTGGTATGCAAGCTAAAAAAGTCCTTGTATGTTTTAAAACAATCACCAAGGATATGGTATCAAAAATTTGATACCTATATGTTGGGAATTGGCTTCACAATAAGAAAAGAGGATCATTGTGTGTATTTTAAATTAATTGGTGATCATTTGATTTATTTGGTCTTGTATGTGGATGACATGTTGTTGATAGGAAACAACAAGGAGATTATCCAAGATGTGAAAAATCAGTTGTCCTCTAAATTTGACATGAAGGA
>ML791850.1:281004-312700 GCA_009831015.1 Picea engelmannii
ATGAAAAGATCCAATTCCAAACTATTTTACCAGAGATTGGTGAAGAAGGGAAAATCATACTAGAACCAAAAATAGTCCTTGAAACAAGGATTAAGTAGATGAGAAATCAAGCAATTACCGAGTACCTTGTCAAATGGATGAACTTACTAGTTGAAGAGGCGACATTGGAAGATGAGTTCTTCATGCAGAAACACCTGTGGTTAGTCAAGCATTGAAAACAACACTTGTTTTTATGGGAGGGGGATGTTAAGCCCTAGACAAAGCCCCATGTTAAGTATAAAACCCCTTATTGAGACCTAGATATTGAATTATTACCTTTCTAGTGTTCTATTCGTAGGTAGGCTAAAACTCTTCATTATACTCTTTCATTATAATTGTACCCTCTGTCTTCTATATATATACCAATGATACCTAGTGTTAGGATCATCATATCTCATCTTGTACATTGAATATATTGTAAAAATATGTTTCCCCCTTGAAGTGGACTGTTATTCATTAACTTTTTATCATTCTCAAGGCATGGGTTCTTAACACTTCTCTTCTTTTCTTCTTTCTTCTATTCTCTCCTTCCTTTGTCAATGTTTTCTTATATTTTCCCCTCACCGATGTTTCGGCACCAAAAGTTCTTCCTCCTTCGAAGTTTCGATGATTGTAAATATTTTCCTCTCATTGATGTTTTCATGCTAGTTGTGCTTTCTCCTCTGACATTTCAATGAATTGAAATATTTTCCTCTCGTGGACGTTTCAACACCGAAAGTTCTTTCTCCTCCATTTTTTTGGAAACTTGGAATATTTGATGGAATATCCAGCAATACTGAGAGGGGGCGGGGGGGGTGAATCAATAGTACCTACTTTTTATTCTTAACTCCAACAATATTAAGCACACAAATTAATTATTCAATTAAGAAATATATTATTATCAACAAACCTTTATGAACACATGATTTTATTATGGAACCCAATAGGGAAAACCACCAACTCTTTTCTCATTAATAAATTGTTCTTTTACAAAACTGTTTTCAAGCTACAACTTGATGGAGAGACTGTCCCCAAGTTTCTTCAGCTACGATTGAAGGGATGCTTCCATGGTCACAAATTAATATAATAATTTGGTGGATCAACCATAGTCGTCAATATTTGAGTCAATGAGATTCGACGATCTAGACTAATTGCGGGATTGGAAATAGCATGTAGTTTAATTCTCCCTTCGCACTCCGCAATCAATCCCTACCCTTGATCTGGCTTGCATATCCGACGGTAATAACTTGATCTGATCGTTGAAAAATCCTCCAACGATCCTTAATCCCATGGTCACTCATATGATTGATGTGCGATATATATATATATATATATATATATATATATATATATATATATATATATATTTCCAATGAACGACCGAGATCCTTCGACATCAGTTCGACAATTATTGTCGCTTTGACCAAAAGGTAGGGGGCTTGACAGGTCATCCCAGGATCAAGGCTGGTGATCTTCTCGAGGAGTCCAAATAGCTAGAGACCCCACCATACCCTTTCACTACACATCGATAAGCTATGGAGATTGTTGTGTATATAAACATACATAATCTTTTTTGCACATGTAACGTTTTAATCTCTCGATGAGATGGGCGATTCTCGTTTACTTTGGGAATTCGGGACTTTGTCCTTCACAACTTCCAGCCTCTTTACCAATGTCCTGAATAAAAAACGTGTGGCCATAATATTCAATGGTTGAGAATGATCCCAAAGTTTTCTTCAAATCGGATGACTCATGTCCACTTCGAGACTTCAACCTTGGGGATTTCGGGACTTAGGTTATTTGCTGGTGGTGAAACTACCGAAGTAAAACTCTTGGAGTGAAGTAACTTGCTGACGTCACTTGATGATGTGGAATAGGCTAAGTAGCTGCCACTTGTCACTCAAATTCATGATTTACACGTACCTGAAATGTCAATTTCATCTTGACACTTGTCATTATTTGACAGGCCCATTAGTATTGACAGTTGTTCTTCTTCTTGGAGAGACTTATAAAACTTGTATTATCGCAATAGATAGTCGCAGGTTCTTCAAATACCATTTTTATGTCTTGTAAGGTTTGTTTCATCCATTCCACTTGAGTGCAACATTCTACTACTGCAATATACTCAACTTCTGTGCTAGACAAAGAAATTGAGGACTCTTTCTTGCTTGCCTCCAACTGTTCTCCCCCTTTATTTCTAAAAAGGGTAGCTCTTGCTGACAAGGACTCTCCTCTTGTTATCTCTACAAGATGTCATGTATATAATTTTTTACATCATAATGTTGTTGCTGCAGATATTGTTGCCCTACTAGAACACTGTGCAATTGTAGTCGTTAATGGTTGCTTGTTGTCTTGAACTGTGTATCTCCTCTTGTGAGGACATTAGTTTTCTTTTTAAGGTCTAATTTTATTCCTCTCTTTCTAGTTGTTGTTATTTGAGGTCTTCAAACGTTTTTTTATCCTTATTAAGAGATTGTTCCAAGGATTCCAATCTTTCTTGATCCAGTTGGAATTGGATTCTAAATTCAACTATGATTTTCTCAAGTTCTTTATTATTTGAACCTTGTTTCCTCCTTTGCTCCAGCATGAGATCCTTTAGTTGTTTACACCTTTGTTTATATTTTCTAAGTTCATCCAAAACACACTGAAGCTCAGTTTCAATATTGACTTCTGCTTCAATGTCTGAGTATTTTTCAAAAGAATCTTCATCACTAGAATTGTTGTAGACTGAACTTTGTTCTGATTGAAATTCTTCATTTGACTTCTCATCTGAGTAGAGGTATTTTAATTTGTCCTATAGTTCCTTTGTATATTTACATTCACCTATCTTCTCTTTGACATAATCAGGTAATCCATCAAGGATTGTATTCATTGCCATTGAGTTACTTTTCTTGGATTTCTTTTGAGTTGGAGTCCTTACTCTGTTTGGTGGGAAGTAATCAATGATCACTGAATTCCATACTTCAAGTCCCAATGCCTTCATATGAATTTCCATTCTTGTACTCCAAAATATGTGTTCTTCTTTTCCAAGTATTCGAGTTCCATTCACAGTGTAAATATTTTGTCCATCCATGTGTGCTTAATTTGATCTTCCTTTTAGTTTGTTAGACTATTCTTAAAGGAACCTTTCTCTGATACCAATTGATGGAATATCCAACAATACTGAGAGGGGGGAGGGGGTGAATTAGTATTGCCTACTTTTTCTTATTAATTCCAACAATATTAAACACACACATTAATTATTCAATTAAGGAATATATGATGAACAACAAACCTTTATGAACACATGCTTTTATCGTGGAACCCAACATGGAAAACCACCAACTCTTTTCTCATTAATAAATTGTTCTTTTACAAAATTGTTTTCAAGCTACAACTTGATAGAGAGATTGTCCCCAAGTTTCTTCAGCGATGACTAAAGGGATGCTTCCACACCCCATTTACCAGCTACAACTGGAAGGAGGCTACAACCCCCTAGTTTATCAACTACCACTGAAAGGATTCTTTGACACCCTATTTACCAGTTACAACTGGAAGGAAGCTATGAATCCCTATTTAGTCATCTACATCTGACAAGGAAGCACCTACTCCACTTGTTCACCAACACCAACTGGTAGGAGGCTTCGACCCCCTATTTAGTCAGACACAATTGACAAGGAAGCACCTACTCCCTTGCAGGATCCAACCTGCCCTTACACCACCCAACCACCCTTATTTTCTGAATGCAATTCAATCTCTGCTTCTCTTCAGTGAATTTGATTCATGTAGCCATTAACACAAGTCTTATTAAATTTGACCTTTTTTTTATTTTGACTTGTTTTCCATTGCTCCACCCTTCCAACCTTTATGCAAGTTATAACACTTGTAACTCTTTTACTGTACTATGTTCAAGGTGTTCATAAACACACAGGGATACTCTACTGGATTGCATAATTGTTGCCCTGTCTTCTTCTGTTCTTGATCTTCAATAAGACATTGACAGGCCCACTAGTACCAACAATTCTTCTTCTTGAGCTCTGCTTCTATTTTGATTTTCAATATGAACTGTAGAGACACGTTCTTCTCACTACTCTTTCTCATTTATATATTCTTCCAACTGGTGTGAGATATGAAACATTGTGTCCCTTTGTTTGGACCATCACACCTCTTCATTTTAATATTAACAATAATCACTATTATTATTCAACCATTAATGTTAATTCTTTTAACTTAGTGAGAGTTCTTTTTCGTAAATCGATCATAGGTATGGATCAATTTCCTTTTAACTCGATTCCATATCTTTGTAAGTATTGAAAAAATTGAGTTCTATTGAGGCACTTCCTTCAAACCATTACATATGACCGACAATGCAAAACCACGGGCTTATCAACTTAAGCGATGTATTATATTTTACCTTTATTTTTCTTATTCCATATGACCACAGGCGGTGACCAGGTGCTAGGCCAAGCAAGTGCTTGATCAGTTATCAAAATAAATGGTCACATTTTAATCTTCCGATGAGATGGATGATTCTCATTTACTTTGGGAATTCGGGACTTCGTCCTTCGTAACTTCTATTCTATTTACCAATATCACGAATAATAGACACATGTCCATAATTTTCAATGGTTGAGAATTCTCCTGAACTGTTCTTCAAATCGGACGACTCATGTCCACTTCGAGACTTCGGCCTTAGGGACTTCGGGACTTAGGTCATTTGCTACTGGTGAAACTCGTGAAGTAAAACTCTCGGAGTGACATAACTTGCTGACGTCACTTGATGACATGGCACGAGTCGAGTAGCTACCATGTGTCACTCAGATTCATGATTTACACGTACCTGAAATGTCGATTTCATCTTGACACTTGTCATTATATGACTATGCCACGTGTCATTGATAACATGGTCTATTGACATAAATATCCCGATGTGGCACATATTCTTATCCTTGATCTAATAGTTAGCATACTTCCCGAAGTGTTCCTCTTATCAGACGATTCATATCCACTATGGGATTTCGGCCTTCGGGACTTTGGGTCATTCGATTTATCCACTTCCCAGTTCTTCTGAAGTGAGATTCCCCTAAGTGTAACCTCCTCACAACTTTTAACCAAAATGAATTTTGTTCGTTGATCATGATTTTAGATTGACGACTCGATCTGTCTACAATCCTGCTTTGCCTTGGTTTAAATCCAACGACTCTTCTTCTTTGCTTATCCTATCCTTCCACTTTAAAGTGATCCAACGGATATCGGGAATTTGGGTATTCGAGATCTCAATCCTTTTGCCTTTCTTATCCTATCCTTCCACTCAATTTGATCCATCAGTCGAGAATGGTCTCGAAGAAGATCAATGATCAATGATGATTGTGAGGTCCTCAACTAGCACGATGTTTAAAACTATCGTCGAGTTCCGCAATGGAAACTGCTCGTTGGTAGTGGAACTGATGCCAACCATAGATCTATTGACAAATGACCATTGATGGTCGATTTGGATTCTAGAACCATAACTTGCGTGTGGTTTAGCCCGTCATCCATATTCTGCAATTGAATTTATGCGATTGTTGGTGGATCAACCAGAGTCGTCGATCTTTGAATCTATAAGATATGATGGTCCTGACTAATTGAGGGATTGGAAATAACACATTGTTTAATTCTCCTTTCGTTCTCCGCAATCTATCCCAGTTGTTGATATGGCGCTTGCGTATCCGACGGTCATGACTTAATATGATCATTTGGTGGATCAACCATAGTCATCGATCTTTGAGTCTATGAGATCTGATGATCTAGACTAATTACGGGATTGGAAATAGCATGTAGTTTAATTATCCCTTCGCGCTCTGCAATCAATCCCTGCCCTTGATCTGGCTTTCATATCTGACAACAACTTGATCTGATCGTTGACCAATCCTCCAACTTTCCTTAAGCCCACAGTCACTCATATGACTGACGTGCAATGTATATATATAAAAATATATTTCCAATGAACAATTGAGATCCTTCGACATCAGTTTGACAGTTATTGTCGCTTTGACCAAAAGGTAGGGGGCCTGACAGGTCATCTCGGACTCCAGGCTGGTGAGCTTCTCGAGGTGTCTAAACAACTAGAGCCCCCACCTTACCCTTGCACTATACATCGATAAGTTATGGAGAGTGTTGTGTATATAAACCTACATAAGATTTTTCACACTTCCAATGTGGGATAAATATCGTTACATGAGACGATCAACACCGTCAATTTCTTGATCGGACGGTTGCTGAGGCTTCTCACCTTTTCCTATGCATTGATTGGATTATTAGTATTTCCATTGATCCCAATGACATTTCTACAATGCAATCTTCCTTCTGAGCTTTGATCTTCATTCGCCAACCCTCCTGAGCTTTAATCTCTACATATTGTTTGACATTTTATGCTAACTGTTATACTGCATATATTTATTTGTCATGAACTATGCATATTGTTCTACTGTTTGACATCAATGACAACACATTAATGACACTATGTCCAACAATATTTTCCTCTTTCCGTTGTTTCGATGCCAAAAATTCTTTCTCCTCTAATGTTTCAGAAACTTGAAAAGATCTTTCTTTGCTGATATTTCAACGACTTGGAAAGATATTTCTTCGTCGACATTTCAACAACTGGAGAAGATATTTCTTCGTCGTCGTTTCAAAAATTTGAAAATATCTTTCTTTTCCGACGTTTTAGCACCAACATTTCTTTATCCTCAGATATTTCAGTGCATGGTATTCCTTCCTCGCCAATGTTTTGACACAAGATCTTCTTTCCTCACCAACATTTTGGTGCAAGATCTTCTTTCCTCGTCAACATTTTGGCATTGGATATTCTTTCCTCACCAACATTTCGACGCATGATATTCTTTCCTCATCAATGTTTCGACAACTTGAAAATATCTTTCTTCATCGCTAAAACACACTCTATTAGCAACAAAAGATATTTCTTTCTCGTTGAAAGGCATTGTATCGATAACAAAAGAGCTTTCAATACTTAGCTAATTTTCCCCATTTTCAAGCTTACGTTTGTCGTGAAAATGTGTAATCAACTCCTTCGGTCAAATTTGACCCCTTCCAGAGCCATAACGACCTTTTCAATGAAAAACCCCATAAATACAAGTACCCAAAATGAAGAAAAAAGGGGATTACGACCCCACATCTTCTGTTGGGTGAAATCAATTTTTGCTCAAATTCACATAGATTGAACTCTTCTCTATTGTAGTAGACACATGCATCCTTGGTGTTGCAACCAAATCTATGATACCAATTTGTAGTGCCACCACTACTAAACCCAACATAATTTTTTGATACCACTAAATTAAAATATATGCAACAATGCTAAAAACACCCATGCATCTAGAAAGAATTTTAAAACATCAGTGTGTCCAATTAAACACATACACGACAGCATATAATAGCTCAAAACTCATAGTAAACATGCAACAATTAAAACCTATAATTAAAATCAATTAGACATAGATAAAAACATTTATCTTTTATCAACAGATGTGCAACCAACTACAGAGGATGGACATTCCTCCCAACCATAGATTTGTTGCTTCAAATATTAACATCAAATCACCCTCAAGTTGGGGCTACAAATCCACAAGAAAGTGTGTCTCTATTGTCCACTTACATCCCAATATAACCCACAACAAGCTGCATTTTCCTACAACTATCTCAATCCACCAACTCTCTTCCCCTCAAATTGCACAACCCAAGGGATGGGATCCCCCTTCTCTACATGCAATCCCTTAGGCCTTCCCACTTCCCTCCAGGGCTCCATCACATGTTGGATAGGAATCTCTCTTGGTGGGGACTCCAAGGATGCTAGTTGCCACATGAAAATTCACAAAAACAAGTTCACTGCTCTAGGGTAATTTCTTACATAGAAATATCACTCTACAGGCTTAATGACCTACTTATTCATACAACTACAACTCCAACAAGATGCCCACAACCCCACTATGTATGCCTTCAATATCCAACACTCACTCCTCTCTCGTTGTCTTAAAAAATGGTCGTAAAAACTGCCTACAATACCCATTCAAATTTCCCTTTTACTCATGCATGTTGACTCTCACATTCCCCCAAGGTTGATTGTACTCAAACCCATGCTCTCAATAACTATGTGAGGTGAATTTTCACACCAACCCTCTTACATGTATCAAATGATTGGATCTTTAATACACTCAAAAGGAAAATAGAAGGTTCATACAAAATAATAGTTTTAGAAAAGTGGGTTGGAATTAATATGCATGAATAGTCCCCCCCTTGGACCCCTTCAACCCCCCTCTCTTGTGGAAAATCATCCCTCATTACTCTATTCATGTATGTCTGCAGTTTACAATACATTTGTTTTATTATCTTTTATATACATTGTTTACATATTACATTGCTTGGCTCGCGGCCATATATCGCATTTACATTTTACATCGCTAAATCGAGGATTAAAAATGGTGATGTTACATAATGAGTTATGTTATCTTGCAATTTGTGGGTCGAGGTAGGATTAGTCAATGGTGCTCTTGGAGTATTCATGCAAATTGCACACACCCCATGCACTAGCCTTCCAAAATTGCCAACATATGTTGTTGTGACATTTGATAAATATATTGGCCCTCCATGGGACCAAACCCAACCAAATAATGTATCAATTCCACCCATACAACGAAGTAACAAGAAACAAATCCCCCTTAAGATGCATTGGGCATTGACTATACATAAATCCAAAGGAATGATATTAACAAGGCTTACCATTGACAGTGGTAAAAATGAATGCCAAGGCTTGACCTTCATGGCAATGTCTCACTTTGAAAGAAAGAAGAGGCACACCTATCTTCTTTGTCACTTGCAAAATTACAACATCCACCCTCAATCCCTTTCTTGCCCCTGCCATTTTCTATTACGATCAAGGAGGGCACAAAATTGTAAATTATTTTATATTCTAAACATACCCCTACAAATGCAATGTTTGATAAGGCCATTGTTTTGTATTTTTAGTACTTAGTGATGTTACTAAAATTCACCTTTTGACTTATTTCAATTTGACAACATTTTTTATGTTAAATAATGGATGTCAAGTAACTACCATCTTACTTTAAGAAAAACAATTTACACCTATTAACTCTTCATTGTGCCCAAAGGCTCCACACTTTCTACAACCCAATATGAGGGAGATGTGTAATTCCTTTTGTGCTCAACATGGAGTTGACATGTAGCATTTCAAATAATTATTATTAAAAAAAATATTTCAATGTCGACCATAAATAAAATATTTCAATATCCAACTTAAGTAAAATATTTTTATATCAACTTTGTCTTAGAATGTTCACCATATACCTAGAATAAATCTCAATTTCAAAAGATTTGTCACACTACCCACCTTCCTAACCTTTTAACTAAACAAAACTATGGAAAGCTTGGAACCCTTATCTTAATTCTTTTCCATAAATAAAATTCTAAAGAATTACAAGTAATCCCTTATCTTATTAAGTGCAATTCCTTCCATGACTAACATGGAGTTGATATGTGGCATTTAAAACAAATGTTAACAACAACAAAAAAATATTTCAATGTCGACCATAAATCAAATATTTCAATGTCCAATCAAATATATATATGTATGTGTGTGTGTGTGTGTGTGTGTGTGTGTGTGTGTGTTGTCTAATTGTTCTACGAAATGGTTTATATCATCAAAATCCAACGATATAAATTTTCACGAAATCACTAATTTTTGTTGTTTAAAATCCATTTCTGAATGCAAAAATGGATTTAGCATGCTAAAAAACCCATGGGGCACTCTATTTATATAGAAATAACAATCAAATATGTGGATCTAACAATTTCTCACCGGAGTTTGAGCAAATATCCTCGCCAGAAAAGAGTAATGTTGTAGAATGTTTAGACTACGACACTTTCTCTCTCTATATATAATTTATTAATATGAGAGAGATGTGTAATTCCTTCCATGCTCAACGTGAATTGAAATGTAGCATCTAATAGATAGTTATACACATGAGTGCACTATTATTCATTTACATACACAATATTTCCTTTTGAATTATTATGAGACACCTAACAATATACTAACATAGCCAAAAGTTAAAAATGACAACATGAAAATATCATAAAATAAATTTTTTATGAACAACATAAATAAATAACATATAATTATTTACTTAGAAAATTAATTAGCATAAATCCATCACTCCTTTATAGTATATTTTAAAGAATAAATCCATCTCCTAAATTGGTTGTAAAGAATAAATCCATCTCCTAAATTGGTTGTAGATCCCCTATATATATAAAAAGAGGGGTTTAGAACCAACATAAGAGAGGGATCTCGTAGAGTAATTTTGATGTGGGTTACTATTTTTAGTTGGAGGAGGTGTGGCTTAGTTTGCAGGTTTGATGGCAGGTTGCTATTTTTAGAAGATGGTTTTTTTTAGTTGTTAACATTAGGTGGCATACCTTTGTTGGAGGTCTACGATTAGCATTGTCCTAGCTAACTGAAAAACTAATCGGGAGCGGTCCTGGCGAAGAGTGGGGGCATTGGAGGGTTACCTTTTTTAGAGGGAGGAGGAGTGTCTTTTTGCAGGTTTGATGGCGGGTTATTCTTCTCTAGAAGTTGGTATTTTAACAATTAGTGTTAAGTGGGATACTTTTGTCGGAGGTCAGAATTTTCACTTCGTTGCTCCACTGTTAATGAGGTCCTAGCTATCTAGCTTTCATCAACTATATCTGATTGAAAACTGGGAGATTGTTAGGGATACCTAATCCTTTTAATGAGCCTTTACTATCCTTTATTTTGGTAGCGATCCAGGGGCATGACCCTACATTTTTGAACTAACTTATATCTTGTGCTAGCAGGCTCTTGGTTAGTTGGCGGGTCTATCGGTATGGATCATGAGGTCAATGCCCTCATGGGTGCAGCTGATGAGGAGGTGTGGGAACAGGAGGGTCTTTTCAGTTCAGTAGATGAACTGTGCAAGTTAAAAGGTGGTAGGTGCATTCTTAATGACCCTTCTTTACCCTCTATAGCAGCTACGCATAACACTTCTTCCCCTTGTTTTCCAGAGGTAACTATGACATGTTCTCCTTGTGCTAGCCGAGATCTGTTGCAGAATAGATCGTTAGTTGGTCAGGATAGTGTGGTCTCGCCACACCTTTTTGTAGGGGGGCTTAACACTGTTTTTGAACAATCGAGGGCAGGTGTACAAGTGGAGTTTACTCGGGTGTTGAATAATCCAAAGCCATCGAGTTATTAGCTGGGTAATCTACGGGTGAAGGAAGCATAGCATAAGAAAGGTGCTCGGGTATAGAAACCAAAGAAGTTGAAACGTTGTTTGGTTATAGGGATGGATGTGGGGTTGGAGGAGACCTGTAAACTCTCCCTCCTTGCGCTGGTCGAGAGGTTTTCATATAATACCAGGAGTAATCTATCATTCAATGAGTGGATGCATATTACTTGGGTTCCACTCATTGGATACTCGTCAGAGTTGCTGACCCTCCCACGCAGGTGGTTTGGACTAGTTTTCATAAGTCCAGAGGATGTTGATGTCATTTTGAACCAATTTTGGGAATTTGAGGGTGGTAACATAATGTTGAAGCAGTGGAGAACGTGTTTTGACCATGTTACAAAATACTTCATCTTCTGCCATGTTTGGGTCTTTCTCCCTAGTTTTTCGCTCCAACTCTAGAACAAAAAATCCCTGGAAGCGATTGGGAATCTGCTAGGACGGTTCCTAAAGGTTGATGAAGAAGGTTTTCTTTCACCAAATAAGTGCATGGCGAGAGTCATTATTGAGCTGGATATTCAAGCTGGTCTTATGGAATCGCTAGAGAGGGAGTGGCGTGGTCAGGTTATAGTACAATGTTTGGACTATTTGGGTTTACCTTTCCACTGCTCTACTTGCAGATGAACAGGTCACCTTTGAAAGACTGTCTTAACTCGAAAGGTGTCTCTGAGCTAGAGGGCTCTTTGGAAACCTCCACAAAATATTTACATATGAGCGATTTGGAGTCCGCAGAGTTGGTTGTCTTAGCTGCAGGGAGCGTCGAATATTCTCTGGGACCTTTTACAGATACCTTCATAGGTAAGTTAAAATCTTATTGCCCTACTTTGTACTTTACACTTTCTTCTTGGGAATGAGAATTTTTAGACAACTCTTTCTCGTTGCCCCATGTGCTTTCTCAAGAAGTGGCCTTGGGAACCATGGGCATGATTGAACTCGGGGGTTCCCCTTCTATCTCTAATAGGATTCCACTTAGCTTGACTCCTGTAGATATCTTTGTATCCTTACCTGAAGACCCTACGTTAACGACCACATTGGATAGGTATATTTTTATTTCACAGACCCTCAGTCAACTAGTGATGGAACTGGTTCTGGAAAACGTGATTAATTCCTTGGTTTCGATTTATAGGGAGACCAAAAGTCTTATTCCTTTACAAACTGTTTTGGGCTTGGAAGCCTTTCAGGGTAAGGTGGCTAGTGGAAACATTATGGATTTGACCAGTGTAGGGGAAGGCTCGGGGAAGGACATAGCTTGGTCGCGGGGATTGGGTTTGGAGGTTTCACCAATCAAAACTCGGAGTGCCCGAAAGAAGCTAGGGAAAACGCCTTCTGTTTCTTATCAACTTTTAGTTTATACACATGATATGGGGGCGCTTAGAGGCATGAAATCCCTTGCAAGGGATAAATCATTATCCTCCTCTCCCTAAACATCAGAGGGGTGGGAGGCCCCATAAAATTGCCTTCCATGCGTAAACTCCTATCTATTTCAAAGCCAGGCATTATCTTTCTCCAAGATACCTTAGTAGCCGACGAGAAGGCTAGAAAATTTATGAAGATTTTATGTCCTAACCGGATGATCTGTGCAGTCAGTTTTGTAGGGAATTCGAGTGGACTTCTGGTGTCTTGGAATCCAACTTTGTTTGAGTTTCAACCTTTCCTAAGTGTTGGTGGGATATTATTGACAGGTATCCATCTTCCTGGAAAAAAAAGGATCTGTTTTTTAAATGTTTATGGCCTGTGCATTGGGCGCAAACAGTTTTCGAAACATGTGGAAGCAAAAGGCTTGCTAGCTCAGGGTGATCTCATTCTAGTAGGAGAGTTGAACTTCACTACTATTTTAGATGAAGTGTGGGGTGCGGCGGCTTTATTAGATCCATTGGATGTTTTTTTCATAGAGCTCTTTTTAGATAATCATCTGGTTGATATTGTGTCTGTAGAGGTGTTTCCAACATGGCGAAATGGTATAAGTGGGTTGGACGAGATACAAAAGACATTAGATAGAGTGTATGTCTCAGATGCCACTCTAATTGCATCATCCATATATAGACCATGGGTGGAATTCCCTTTTATCTCCGACCATGCACCTGTGCCATTTCAATTGGATTTCGGTTACATGCCTGTATTTTATCTGTTTAAATTTAATCCAGCTTGTTTAAAAGATGAGTCTTTTGATGATTTAGTTCGGGCAGCGTGGAGCACTCATCAGGGTTCTGAGGAGGAGGGAGCACAAAGGAGTCTGGTCAGGAAGATTAATAAGCTAAAAGCTCGATGAAGATTTGGATATCTAAAAGAAAACAAAAGGAACAACGAGATTTTGAAAACACAGAAGCGAAGATTGCCTTTCTTATCAAACCAAATTTAAATGATGATCACAGTTATGATCTTGGCTCATCACTGAAATTACTTGAAACTGAATGGAACAAATTACTTCTGGAAGAGGAGGAACGCTAGCGTCAAAAGAGTAGGGCCTCGTGGGTTCAATGCAGGGACAAAAATACAAATTTTTTTCATCGTTTTTCCAGTTATAGAAGAAATAAGAAACATTTGTGGGAGGTAAAGGATGAGTTTGATCATGTTCAATATGGTTAGGAGGATATAAAGGCTGAAGCGTTGAGATTCTTCAGCTCGTTCTATCAAGACATGGGGAAAAATGCGATCGAGGACGAGATTGAATCAATGTGAATTTTCCCTAGAATGGTTTCCGATGAGGAAGTTCATTTACTCGAGAATCCTTGTTCTTGTGAGGAAGTTTTAGATGTTCTAAAGGGTTTCACCAAAGAAAAAAGTCCTGGTCCCGACGGGTGGACTATTGAGTTATTTTTACATTACTATGATTTGGTTGCAAAAGATATGTTGGAGGATGTCGAGGAATCTCATCTCTTTGGAGAGGTTAATAAAGCATTGAACTCTAATTTTATTTCTCGTATTCCAAAATTCAATGGACCTGCAACTTTTAGGGATTTTTGGTCGATTGCGTTGTGCAATATCTGCTACAATATCATAGTGAAAATTATTGCAAAGTGGATCAGACCTATTTTGCCTGGTACTCTATCAGAGGAGCAATTCAGGTTTTCAAAAGGAAGGCAAATTATTGATGCCATTGGAATAGCACAAGAGTGCCTTCACAACATCAAAGAAAAAAATTTATAAGCTTTAATTTCTAAGATTGACTTAAAGAAAGCTTATGCTTGTATAAGCTGGGATTTTCTCCAGTTGACTTTACTTCAATGTGGTTTCGGTTTGACTACAACTAAGTGGATCATGGGATGCATCACTTCAACAACTTTCACTATTTTAATTAATGGTGAGACGAAAAATTTCTTCAATAGTGGCAGAGGGCTTAGACAAGGATGCCCACTGTCGCCTTTGCTATTCATTCTAGTGATGGAAGGTTTGAGTCTGGCTCTCAAAAGAAGCCAAGCTGAAGGTACATTGACTGGTATAAAGGTTTCAAGGTTAATCAGGATTCTCCACCTTCTTTTCGTCGATGACATTCTTATAATGTCAAAAGCCTCTATTGCTAAATGGATGGAGATAAAAAGGGTACTGACTATTTTTTGTAGTGCTACAATACTCTTGATAAATGCACAAGAAATGTCTTTCCTCCATTATGGAGTCCAACAACATGTTCTGGATACTTTAAAAGATTCTTTTCTTTTCAATTTTTATGATCTTACTGAAGGCTTCAGGTATCTTGGTTATTTTTTAAAAATTGACAGGTTCAAAGTGGAGGATTGGCACTGGCTTATCGTAAAATTTGAAAAGAGGATAATTCATTGGTGCAATAGATGGCTATCTATTGGTAGTCGTTTAATTCTGGTCAAGGCTGTATTAGAAAGCCAACCAATCTACTAGTTGGCATTGGCTAATCTTCCGTCCTCTGTGCTAAATAGAATTCCTCAAGTGGTCTTTAGTTTTATTTGGTTTGGAAGTAAACAAAAGAAGAGCTATCATCTGTGCAAATGGTAGTGCATTGCACGACCAAAAATTCATGGGGGTTGGGGTCTTAGAAATATTTTCAGCTTCAATAGAGCCATGGCGGCGAATACTCTTTGGAGGGCATTGATGTTTGAAGGCTTGTGGTACTGAGTCTTAAAAGACAAATATTTTCCCTTTGTATCTGTTGTGATATGGCTTCGAATGGTTCCTGTGATGGGGGAAAAAGGTTCACAGTAATGGAAATATCTACTTAAATCTCTGCACATACTCCTACACTGGATATCCTGGTGCTCAGGGATGGGTGAATCCATTCTTATTGGCAAAGACCAAATTCTGGGTATGGGGGATGCAACCATCCTATCTGATGGTTTGATCTCAACTCTAAATCAGAAAGTGGTGCATTACTTATATCAGGCCAGTTGTGAGCCTCGACCAGGAATGATTTGTTCAAATTGGTTCACAAGTGATGAATTGGAATTGGAGGGACAAACAACTCTTGAATGGCATACTTTTCGATGCACACTAATAAATTATGGTGTTCAACTGCAAGCGAGGCCGAATGAACTTAAATGGACGGGAGGCGACTCATCGGGACATATAACAGTAAAAAATGTTTACAAGGCCACTAAATAAAAGATATGGAATTTTGTGATTGGAGGTTGGAGGAAGAATCTGTGGTCTTGGGAGTGTCCATTGAAAATAAAGATTTTTATTTGGTTGGTTGCAGAGAACAAAATTTTCACTTGGGAGAACTTACAACTCAGAGGTTTTAAAGGACCGAGTTATTGCTATTTGTGCAGGAATAGCAAGGAAAATGCCTTACATCTGTTTGTAGAGTGCTCTTTCTCGATTGTTGCTTGGAATAGGATAAAATCGACCTTAAAATATTTTAGAGAGTGAGATGGAAACACTGTAGCAAAATGCTTTAAAAATTGGAAGGCACAAAATAATTTATATCCTACTTTGTCGGCCTACATTTTCTGGTATATATGGTTGGAAAGGAATTTTGCAATTTTCGAAGATGGATTTCCCTCTATTCAGAAGGTGGCGTTCAAGTCTTTAAATGCAATGGGAGATTACAAAATTCATTTAAAAACTTCATCTCCGAAGAATTCTCTTTCTTTGTCTGCAGATGGTGGCATTGTTGGTTGGTTTGATGGGGCTGCTCAAAATTCTAGTCAAAACAGTGGGGCTGGAGGGGTTATAAGGATCTACGAACACCGATATTATAAATGGATCTTCAACTGTGGACCTGACATTAATACTAGAGCTAAGATTTTGGGAGCATGGGCCCTTCTAACATTGGCTTCTCGGCTTTCAATCTCAGAGTTACATGTGGGGATTCAAATATTGTCATTGAATGGTTGCGGGAAAAGGGTTGCCTTCAGGTGGTCTCTTTGGATTGTTGGAAGGACAAAATCTTAGAAATAATCAAGCTTTTTCAAAAACTCTCCTTCACACATGTGTACAAAGAAGAAAACAAAGAGGCGGATAACCTTTCAAAACAGGGGCTCCAAAAGGATCTCGTGAAAATAGTCTACTATCTTTGTGAAGAGGATCATGAGGGTCCTCATTTGTTTTTAGATCTATTTTAGAAGTAGTGGAGTTGAGGCATGGATCATCAACATAGTGTTTTTTGGAAGTCAAGTTGATGGATTTATTGAGGCTTATGTATTTTGGTTTTGTTTGATTTGCTTTTTTTCTGGATAGAAGTCCATGTTGGTTTTTTTTTTAAGTCATGTTTCTAGCTGTGGAGATTAGACTATACAATAGATGTTTTCGGCATTGGATGTTGGTTATCTTGTTTATGAACAATTTATTTAATATAAATATAAAGCTAATTTTTTTGTGGAAAAAAATAAAATCCGCCCAATATATAAATAAAGAGATCTATAAATTGAGGAAACAATTATATGCCATTCACTTATGATGCGCTCATAAAGAGTTATGTTATGATATCTTTCGGTTGCCCTTTCCAACTTAGAGGTTATGCTAGTGCATTGGTTTTTAAATTTTTTAAAATTTTGCTAGCACAATATTAGGTGTCTCACAATAATTCAAAGAGAAATATCGTGTACGTAAATGTGTTATAATGCACTCATGTGCATAACGTGTGCATGCGTTGGTCGTAAAGAGGAAGAGGGAATCGAACCTTATCCCTATCTTATGATTCTCGACCTGATAATCTGCATCTAATTAATTATTAATAAAGGTAAGACGGTTAGATGGCTTGATTAATTATTAATAAAGGTGAGACGGGTTGATGGCTTGATTAATTATTAATAAAGGTGAGACGGGTTGATGGGATCAATCTACTTTTAGTCTGTCTTGAGTAAGACTGATCAAACGCTGAAACGCAGTGGTGGTAGTTTTCGACGAAGGAATCCTTCTTTTCGGCGGTACAAAGAAAAGTAATAATAGGGTACAAAGAAAAGTAATGATAGACAGACTTGGTGGAGGAAGGAATATCTCTTTATCAGAAGTTTCGATTGTGCTCCACCAAAAGCTGAAGCTGTTAGTGGTGGAGCTCTTCCATGAATAAATCTCTTTGATGGTACAAAGAAACGTATTGAGAGAAACAGGAGCGAGAGAGGAATCTTCTTTATAAAGGTTGTCCCATGCGTATTGGGTTCCACCTTTCACCGACTATCATCATCTGTGCATATAGTGCCCACCAACTGGCGCTCATTGCTCACCATATATCAATTCACTTGAAGGGACCCCAAAATTTAGAGCCTATGAACTTCCTGAACTTACCGATTTATCCATTTCTGGATCATCATCTTCTTACTGTTATTGTTATTATCTGTATCTTTTATCAACTGTAGACATGCAGACATCTACTACCGCTTATCCCACAGCCCTCCCCTCCACATCAACGAAGTACCCCTCATACGATGTGTTTATCAATCATCGCGGCCCAGACCTAAAAAACACCTTCGCTAGCCATCTTTACCATCGCCTTCTTCGAGATGGATTGCAACCTTTCCTCGACAGGGAGGTATTGGAGAAGGGAGAGTTGTTAGCTCCTCAAATCGAAAGCGCCATCAGAACCGCCTCCTTCCATATTACTATTTTCTCTCCAACATATGCAGATTCAAGATGGTGTCTGGATGAGCTTGTCTCTATTTTGAAGTCTGGAGCCACAATTATTCCCGTCTTTTATAATGTGAAGCCTTCGGAGCTTCGATGGACGGGACGGTATGCCCAGTCCCTGAGTATTCATGAACAGAAAGGCAGATACGACCGCCAAACACTTGATAGTTGGAGAAAAGCCCTCCACGATGTGTCGTCCATAATCGGTTTCGAACTCGAGACCTACAATGGGTTGGAACTGATCTTAACTCTCTTTGTCCGTTTTATTAATAAAACTTGTATTGATATACACCTAATGTTTTGTTTGTTTTGTTGTGAATTTACAGTGACGAGGGCAAGCTGTTGGATAGCGTTGTGCAAAGCGTGCTTAAAAAACGCAGACAAGCAGCCCTGAATGTGGCCAAAACAACCTTGAATGTGGCCAGATATCCAACTGGCCTACAAGAAAAAGTAGAAGATTTTGAAAAAACTGTGTTATTGCAGAAGCAGAGAAGTGGCGAAGCTCAGGTCTTGGGGATTGTTGGCTTGGGTGGAGTGGGGAAGACAACGCTAGCCAAAGAACTCTTCAACAGGAGGAGTTGGGATTTCAATAAATCCTGCTTCTTATTTGATTGCAGAGAGACTGCACGTCAAAGCTCTATATATTCATTGCAATGCAAACTTCTTATGGGTCTGACTCAGAGGAATGAGCAAATAGATAACGTTGGCGAAGGCATAGAAATACTAAGAAGGTATCTTTCATCTTCACATGCTCTAGTAGTTTTAGATGATGTAGATCACGTGCAACAGTTAGATGCACTTTTGCCAATAAAGGATGTCCTTCATTCAGATAGCTTAATATTGGTTACATCTAGATACAAGGATGTCCTCGCAAGCTCAGGGATAGTAGAGTCGTCAATCTATAAGTTAACAGGCCTCGATGAACAATACTCTCAGCAGCTCTTCTGCTCGTATGCTTTCTTGCAGCCTCATCCACCGCTAGGATTCGAATATCTTGTAGATGAGTTTTGTAGGGCCTGCGGTGGATTGCCCCTATCTTTGAAGGTCTTTGGCGGGCTTCTTTGTCAAAAGAGTGACAAAGCTTATTGGGGACGTCAATTGGATAAACTTCGCCAAATTAAACTTCCCGATCAGATCCAGGAGAGCCTTAAAATAAGTTACGATGCATTAAATGGAGAGGAAAAGCAAATATTCTTAGACATTGCTTGTTATTTTATTGGAGAAGACAGGGATTTGGCCATTAGAATATGGGACGGATCAGGCTGGGATGGTTTGGTGGGGCTTTTAGATCTAGAAAGTAAATGCCTTGTGGAGCTGGACATAGAAAATAATACGATAAAAATGCATGACCATCTCAGAGATTTGGGACGAAGTATCGCGGATCAGGAAGATTCTTTGGGTCGTCTTTGGCGAACTACTGACGACATTCATGATTTGTGGCAGCAATCGCGTGTAAGTCCTTGAATCATTCTAACATTAACTTTGAAGTTTCTTTATTCAAAGGGCACAAAGAGAAAACTTGTTGCTCTGTTTTATTTATTTGTTCTTTGTTTGTAAGGAATCAGCAGGTAATAAGAGAGGTGCGCGGAATTAGGACGGTTCGTGGCCTAAGTTATTTCTATCACATTCGAGAACCAGAATCAGATGAAGAATTATCATGGTTCAAAAATTGGTGTGATGAGGTGTTGGGAAACTGTCTGAGGAAGTTGATCGACACTACACCATATCGTTTCAGGAAGTTACAACTTGTTGCAACTGAAGATGATCATTTAGAAAGCATATTGACGAGGGTTGAGTCGCCAAATCTGATATGGCTACGCTGGAACAACTGTCCCTACTCTTGCCTACCTTCCTGGATTCCAATGAAGAATATAAGGGTTTTAGAAGTGGTAGGAACAAAATTGAAAAAACTGTGGCGAGCAGAATCTCAGGTTAGGGCTAAAGACAATTTTGTATTTATTCTCTTTTTTTTAATTTGCGGCTATAATTTATGGTAGATTATTGTTGCTATTGATATACTAGCATAGGCTCTCGAACGGGTTTGAAGGATTTTGTAAATGAAAGTTATCCTATCTTTATTTTTCTTATAGTTGAAAGATGAACATTGCGTGGCAGGCACCTCTGGAGTTGCGAGAGTTAAATGTTTATGCTCCTCTTTCAATGTTTCCAAAGTCCATTGGACAGATGAAGCACATCGAAAAGATTGTGGTGACTTGTATGCCAGATTTGATTCATCTCAAATCTTTGCCAGAGGAATTTTGTCAATTGCCCTCACTCAAATACCTACACCTACTATGCCCAGATATGAAGTCGCTGCCTGATTCTTTCGGGTACTTAACAAACCTGCAACACCTCAATCTCTCTCGCTGCCGGAGTTTGCAAGGGCTTCCAAATTCCTTCAGCAATTTAATTCGACTTAAATATCTGAATTTGGAATATTGCTCCGATTTGACCATGTCGGAGGAAACATTCGCAAATATCAGCACGCTTGAATATCTAAACCTTTCAGATTGTAAGAGTGTGCAAGTGTTGCCTCGCCAACTCGCACATCAACCGTCCCTGGAAATCTTAAGTCTGTCGGAGACAAATTTAAAAGAATTGCCTGGGGATATTGGAAACCTAAGCAGTTTGGAAGAACTTTCTTTGGGAAACTCTTTGTTGGAAATGCTGCCATGTTCACTGGGTCACCTGAGCAGCTTGAAGAAGTTGTGGGTGTGTGATTCCCCAGAATTGAAATCTTTGCCCGATTCATTGGGACAGTTGACTCAGCGGTCAACGTTGTGGGTCGGAGGCTGTGGAATACAGTCCTTACCGCCAGAAGTCGCGAAGATGAACAATCTGGTAGAGTTGAGAGTGAGGGAGTGTCCATTACGGGAGCTGTTACTGAAAAATCTGGCTGAAGGAGAAGAAGAAACATTATCAGATCCGACAGGGCGAAGAGAGTCTAATTTAGATTCCTCCGTTGCCAATGCTCAACAGCAATGCATGTACAGGCTGGGACACTTACAGCTATGGCAGACAGAAATATCACATATATCCTTTGGTGAAGGTGTCTGCCCCAACCTTAAACAGCTGGACATCAGATCTTGTGCTCATCTGGTGGATGTTGGAGCATTGCCACCAACACTCATAAGGCTGAAATTGTATAAATGTCGTCGACTGAGTAAAATAGAAGGTATTTATAATCTTACAAAACTTCGAAAGCTAAACATCAGAAAGTGTATAGAAGTGGAGGATCTCCCAAGTCTTGAAAGGTTGACATCTCTGGAGAAGTTCTCGGCGGATGAATGTTCCAAGCTAAAAAGGATAAAGGGCTTGGGGCAGCTAGCAGCGCTTCGAATCCTTTATGTGTCTTCTTGCAAGGCACTAGAAGAGCTCACAGGCGTTGAAACTTTGAGGGGTTTAGAGAAGCTTAATGTTGTTAACTGTCGCCAACTACAGTGGGGTGAGGGAGTGGTGGAACAGTTGGGCCGACAATTAAAGTTCTTCGATTTGTAACTTTTTATAAAACGTCATCTTCATTATTCCAAATTCCTTTGTTTTTTTTTATTTAATTTTATTTTTCGGTTATAAAATATAATTATGGTTTAATAGAAAAGTACATAATTAACTTAGAAGAATCGCTACAAAATCGTTAATCCTTGTTCTCTTTTGAATGTTGATAACATGGAATGAAGTGTTTTAATTGTTAGTGAACAAGTTAAAAGAAAAAATTATGGCTCATGGAATTGGACAAGGTGATAGCATTCGAACTAGTTAGAATATGTTTACGTTTATCTTAATAATGTTTGTTCTTAGTAAAGAGGGTTGGGAATGGTTTTGGAAAAATTACATGGGAAATAAATTTATATGTGTATTGCATGAAAGAGACTTTTGGTGTAACATGTCATTAAAGTTTGCAAACCTTTGTTATGTATCACCGGTGTGACATGTTTTGGAAACTTTTTTTCTATCACTTTTTTTTTGTTGCGACTTGTGTCATGGCCATTTTAAAATTTATGTGTGTCATTTTGACCTCTAAAAATCGAGTGTAATGTGTTGTACTTATAAAAACTTTGAGTGTGACACATCGTTCCCCTTAAAAATTTGGATGCAGTGTGATAAGTGTTGGGAATATAGTTTTTGTGAAAGATTGAGTAATTCACCACTCATGAAAAATGTTTTATGTATCTTGTAAAAATGTTGGTAGAAACTTGTATTTTGATTGTTAAGATTTTTGTGGTGATTGTTTTTAGAATATTTTGGATAATTCATAATATTAGTGATTGTTTGTCGACTTTTCAAATAGAGATCACAACTTAAAGCCAAGAATAAATATAGAGAAGAGAAGCAATAACTATCATTTTGTTTGGAGGGAGAAAGTTAAGAAGTCGGCTTAAACCCTAAGATTAGTTATTTAATAAAAGAAAACTTTGAAATTATTAAGTTTTGTTTGGAGGGAAAAGGTTAAATCGTCTTAAACCCTAGAATTAGTTATTTAATAAAAGAAATTATTAATTATTTAATAAAAGAAATTATTAAGTTTTAATTTTAATAAAGACCTAAAAATGATTAATAAGATTAATAAAAATAGTTATATTAATAAAGTAATCCAATTTTAATTTATGTTAGTATAATTAATATTATAATTAAGGGTTATTAATAATGGTAATTAACCCTAGAATTACTAAGTTAAGTGCTAAAAAACCCTAGTATTAATACTAACATTATTGGGAGTAGTATTGTTAATGAATTATTAAAGTTGGTATTTATTGGTATTAGAGTTATGAGTGTGGCCGCTTCTTTTTAATGCTAGTGATAAGGACTTAGTCTAAGTATAATTTTTAAGTTTATTAAGCTATGATAATAACATTATGCTCAAGAAAAAGTGGGGAACTAACCCTAGGGTAAAAGACCAAAAGATAAGAGCAAAATAAAGGATCCAAGGAGAGTAAGGGAGACCTAAATAAACTTACCTATTACTACTATGATGGATCAAAGGTAGCCAGTTCTCATTTATCTCTAGACCATTGTCCCTATTTAGGTTGTTAGGATGCTTGATGATTTCTATTGCTTCCTCGATCCAACGTTTTAAAAAATGATCTTCTTTTACTAGAATTTTGGTATCTTCTAGGAGTACATGGTGTTTAGTTGATAGAGAGTGTTCTGCTAAGGCTGAGGTGCAAGTATGTTCATTCTTTATGCCAGCTCCATGTTCTTTAATCCTAACTTGAAAGGAACGACATGTTTCTCCAATGTAACATTTTCCACAAGAGCACTCTATTTTATATACTCCTTTGTACTTTCAATGGTCAAGGTTGTCTTTCACATATCTCATTTTATGTTTTATGGTCCCCGGTGATCTAAAAGCAGTTTTTATTTCTTTATTACTTAATATCCTGACAATTTTATTCGTAACTCTCTAATGTAAGGAAGGTAAACAGTCATAGTAGGTGGGTGGTTATTTAAGGATTGAGATCTATTTACTTTTCTTTCTATGGATTTTCTCATTGCATTCTTAATGTCTTTGTCCTTGTAACCTATGCTTTTGAAAATCTTTGAGAGGTGATATTTTTCATGGCGTAGGTGCTCTTCATCAGATATCCTGATAGCCATTGTGGTCAGAGTGTTAAGAACCCCGATTTTTTGGGTGGGATGATGATGTGAGCTTGCGTGAAGATAGTTTTCTGTGTGGGAGTTTTTCCTGTAGAATGCATGTCCTAGGTTTCCATCTTCTTTCCTTTTAATTAGTACATCTAGAAATTGAATGTTGTTTTTATCTTCAAGTTCCATTGTGAATTTGATATGTGTTGAAATATCATTTAGATGTTTAAAGAATTTATCGAGTTCATCTTTCCCATGGGGCCATAACACGTTAGTGTCATCAACAAACTTCTTCCATATTAATGGTTTCAAGGGGTAAGTATCGATGGATTTCTTCTCAAAGTGCTCCATGAAAAATTAGCAACAATGGGAGAAAGTGGAGATCCCATTGTTACATCGCTCGTTTGTTCGTAATATTCTCCTTGATAGCTAAAGAATGTGGAGCATACACATACTTCAACTAGCTTTGTTGTTCCAGGGTCAATGACTTCTTTGACGATTTGGATTGCTTCATCAAGGGGAATTTTTGTGAAGAGAGACACTACATCAAAGTTAATGAGGATGTCTTCAGGTTTCACCTTTTCATTTTTTATAATATTGACGAATTCATTTGAGTCCTTGATGAAGGAATCTGTGTGGCCTACTAGGGGAGTGAGAATTTTTGCTACATGTTTGGCTAGTTCATAGGTGGGAGAGCCCATTGCATTGAATATAGGTCTAAGTGGAATGCCATTTTTGTGGATTTTAGGTAACCCATAGATTCTAGGAGTAATTTCACTCTTTGGGAGTAATCATTTTTTAGTTATTTTGTCTAGGCTGGAATCCTTAATGGCCTTTTTTACTTCTCTTATGATCCTAGTAATCGTATTACTTGTTAGCTTCCTGTAACTACCGCTCTGGAAGAGGTGTTCAACCATTTTTGAATTATAATATGCTTGGTTCATAACTAGTGGCTCTGCCTTTATCCACTCCTAGTATGGCTAGATCATTGTTGTCTCAGAGGTTCTTAAGGGTGCGTCTTTCTTTTGCTCTAATATTACTCCTGGGTGGCTTTGATCGTCTGAGAATGACGACACAATCTTGTCTAATAATATGTTTGTCTTCATCAATTAAGGTCTTGATACCCTCCTTGATGCAACAAATTATGCTTTCGAATGGGATGGACGTGGGTGAAATCGTGAAATTCAAGCCTCTTTCAAGGATGCTAAGCTCAACTTCTTCCAGTGTGTGTGATGATAGGTTGATGACTTTTTTTAGGTTTGTGTTGCTATTTCCTTGAGTGCTCTCATTTTTTTAATAACTTATCTAGTTTCATTTTTTTGTTTCTTGCGTGTCTTTTGGTTCTCTTTATCCGCTTTTAAAGAGGAAATCATGTCTAGGGTTGTCCAGAGGTCCAAACATATGGTGCGCGCGAGCTTCAAGTGTAGGTTAAGCATTGATTTGGACAACTTATCTAAAGTGATTCATGTTTTTCTAATTTCACCTCTAATTAAGGACATGCATAGTTTATGAAACACTACATTGTTTCATTTTTTTTTTAAGTTTATGATTGATGCATGTGAATTTGGGTAAAATATTCTTATCCCTGCATTCTTTCAAGAACTCTAAATCTGCCACTCTTCTTTGACTTTTTATCCTGAGCTTTTCCAGAACTTGGATTTCATCCAAAATCTCCCTTCTATACAGGGAAATAATTTGACTGTTAAGATTTCTGTGGTGATTGTTTTCATAATTTTTTGGATAATCCATAATATTGGTGATTGTTTGTCAACGTTTTGGATCCAGATCAGGATCCATCTTTAGGACTTAAATCCAAGGATACAAATAGAGAAGAGAAGCAATAAATATCATCTTGTTTGGAAGGAGAAAGTTCAGAAGTTGGCTTAAACCCTAAGATTAGTTATTTAATAAAATAAAACTTTGGAATTATTAAGTTTTGTTTGGAGGGAGAAGGCTAAGTCGGCTTAAACCCTAGAATTAGTTATTTAATAAAAGGAATTGTTAATTATTTAATAAAAGAAATTATTAAGTTTTAATTTTAATAAAGACCTACAAATTATTAATAAGATTACTAAAAATTGGTTATATTAATAAAGTAACCCAATTTTAATTTGTGTTAGTATAATTAGTATTATAATCAAGGGTTATTAATAATGGTAATTAACCCTATAATTACTAAGTTAAGTGCTAAAAAACCCTAGTATTAATACTAATGTTATTGAGAGTAGTATTGTTAATGAATTATTAAAGTTGGTATTTATTGGTATTAGAGTTATGAGTGCGGCAATGAATATTTTAACCCTTCTTTTTAATGCTAGTGATAAGGACTGAGTCTAACTAGAATTTTTAAGTTTACTAGTGAGGTGAAGGTTTCAGGTTAAGCTATGATAATAGCATTATGCTCAAGAAAAAGTGGGGAACTAACCCTAGGGTAAAATACCAAAAGATAAGAGCAAAAGAAAGGATCCAAGGAGAGTAAGGGAGACCTAAGATAATATTTATTGCTTCTCTTCTCTATTTTTATCCTTGGTTTTACGTCCTGAAGATGGATCTTGATCTGGATCCAAAACATCGACAAACAATCACCAATACTGTGGATTATCCGAAAAATTCTGAGAAACCCATATTATTAATATCGCATGAAACAATTTTTTGGTGCGACATGTGTATCGGACGAAACATACTTTTGGTGTGACGTGTCATTAAATTTTGGAAAATTTTGTTATGTATCACACTTAAAAATAATCTTTTTGTGGCATGCTTTGGGAACCTTTATTGTATCATCTTATCAATCTCCAATTCTACCTCCTTTAGAGTCGACTGAGGTTTTGCCTTGTATGAGGAGAGCCATTGTTTCGTAACTTATTTAATATGCATAACATTATCCAACATCTGTCTCATGAAGGAGGAAGGAGAGTTGGGTGTAAGATGAACCCATATCTCCAAGACAATTTTTTTGCAGTCTTCTTAGAGAATCTAGTTGTGATTAAATTTAAAATGGGTGAGAGGCTTCTATCCCCCTACGGCCATTTAGAACATGACAAGAAGGCGATCAGAAATGCCACCAAATGTGACCCATGAAATTTTGTTCAAAGGACCTTCTATTAAAGCTTCTAACACCATAAAATAGTCTATCCTTTTTTAGATGGATGCATCGCCCACTCGAAAATTTCTTCACATAGGAACCAACTTCACTAGTTCCATGTCCACCAAACCATGTTTTTCAAAAAACAATGAGAAAAATCCACTTTGATGATCTCGTCTCACATTTTCCCCTAGACCTCCCTTGGGGACAGGGTTAGGTTTAAATCACCTCCCACTATAGTGAAAGGGTCTTGCAATACCTTACAATTTGAGAGACCTTCCTAGAAGGAATTTGATCGATGTAAGGCCCGTAAATATTAAACACCAATAGTGTGATGTTGATATTTAAGGCTTCTAGCCAGACCAAAATAATAGAGTTTTGGCCAAATCAGAGAGTGATCTAAAGATTGGGATCCCACCATTAAGCATGACACCTCATTTCCCTTCTACATCCAAAGAACAAAATGACCAGTGTTTAATCCAAGATTCGAAAAAAAAAATTGCACGACCACCTTCCACCATGGTCACCTATATTAAAATAATATCTAGATTGAGGCTCCGGATCAATCTTTTGAGGGATAAAAATTTTCGGGGGCCCCATAACCCTCTTGTGTTGAAGGAGAGAATGATCATGGAGGAACCCTTTCGAGGATTTTCTCTACTCCAAGGGCCCTTACAATAGTATATTTCTTTCCTTTTTAATGTCTTGAACCGCCTTATGCTGTGCCTTTGAAATGTAAGATTTCCTTCCTACAAGGTTGGGAGGGACGAGGTCAAGAGCTAAACCACCTTTCTTATATGAATCCTCTTTTAGCCTAACCCACAACCTAAGGGTGTATAATTTAGGTGAAGAGACTTCACCACCTTTAGACATAAAGGTGTGTCCAGACATCATTCTATAAGCTATGCCAGCGCTTTGTGGAGAAGGATTCAAACATATGACCTTGTTACAGGGTTGGGAGTTCAAAATGGAGGGAATAAAACTATGGGGGGGAGGCTACCGGGGAGGAGATAGGAGAGAGGGGAGAGATACCTTCTTTTAAATCCACATTCTGTAAGGGAATTATGGATAAAGTTGAAGCTTACCAGGTGAGGAGTCTGTTGCATCCAAAGTTATCACTTTTGCATATTCTAGGGGAGCTCATGAAGTCAAAGGGAGATCCTCTTTCATGAAAAATTTTCCCCCCTCTGGAATTTGCATACTAGCCCCCTCCACAGCCTTAGATTTTTGGACCCATATATTTTTTTTCTGCTCACCTTTGGGCATCACCTTGTAGCATTGAGCTTGCAGATGCGCTGCTTCATGACAACCATAACATCAAAATGACAACCTCCAATAATCAAAATGTTGATTCCATAATATTTCATTGTAGATTAGGTCAATCTCACCAATTAGGCCATCCCACAGGTCTACTTCCACCTAGACCCATGCCTAACACATGTCCTCCTTTAGCTCCCAACCTTGCTCTAGATAAAATAATCTTCCCAATTTATTACCTATGGCTTTCAAGGATGGATTGTTTCTAGAAGAATGAGGGGAGACTAGGGAGAATAACTCCAAATTTTTGGACGACTTCCTAAGCCCAAGATGGGTCGAAATCTATGGTCCATTTATGAAGCACTAGCCAAATTGGTGCCCCAATTCCATTCCCTACCTAAGAGAAACTCCACATCTTCCTCAGAACGTAGCTTAAAAAAATCCATCCATGAATCAAGATGTGGAAACCTAGCGTGTAACCCAACATCAAAGACCAATTTGAATCCATCCAAGATTTCAATGAATTTGTAAAGACCGACTTAGCACAAAATCAACCTACGAAAGTCTTACCCAGAATCCCTAGCAAATCATCTAGCTGCACATCCTTTCCCACCACCATGGATATGTTCTCAACCCTGGATCGAATACATTTCCTAAACCTTCATCCTCTGCAAACCCTCCTTGCTACCTGAAACTTCTCCGAAATTATAATAAATATTATTAAATAATAACAATTAAATACTATAAACGTAAATACTAGTATTATGATGTTGATGTTGATGATTGATGCCTGACTAGAATTGGTCTATCAAACCTCAAGAAAGGTAAGAGATTACTTAGATTGCTTTAGAATTTAATATAATATAATATATATTATTTTTATTATAATATTATTATATAATATTTATCAAATTTATTTATTAATCATCAATTTATTTATTTATTTGTTATGGTGTATTAATGTAGTTAATAAAATTTCAATAGTCAATTAATGTCTACTTAAGATAGACTATGGATGCTCATTTTTTACCATTGTTGGCCATTGCTAATCATAGTTGGACATGGTTGACTATGACATTGTTGTATGGTTGGACATATTTGACTATTATTAACCATGGTTGACTATGTTTGACCATGGTTTACTAGCATTGGTCCTATGTTTTATTATAGATGGCTATGGATGACCATGTTTCATTATGATTTACATTGGTGAACTATGGATGCCTTTGGTTACCCATGGTTATATTGGATTGTGATGTTCACCTTGGTTGACTTATGGTTACATAGTATTATTAAAAAGATTTGAATTAATGATTAACTTGTGTTGACTACCATATTCTTAATTATACCATTGTATAATAATAATATATTCAATATTCATATGAGAATAAGTTCATTTCTTAATAGCTATGTCTCATTGCGAAGTTCATCAAATGTGACGTCACATTGTGATGTTCATGAAGGGTTTTGTTTGATTGCAAGATTTCTCATTGGTTATATTGGAATATGACGCTCCTCAATGGTTATGTCACATTTTGATATTCACCTTGACTAAAGTTATGTCAAATTGTTATGTTTCTTGACTATACTTGATCATAACTTACTATGTTTGACTATGATTAATGACTTTTGATTAAATTGACTATAGTTGACCATGGTTGACTAACTTCAACTATGTTTTAGTATGGATGGCTATGGTTGATCATGTTTGAATATAATTTACATTGGTTAATTGTGGTTCCCTTTGGTTACACATGGTTATATTGGATTACAATGTTAATATTGGTTTACTTATGGTTACATAGTACTATTAAAAGAATTTGAATTAATCATTAACTTATGGTTGATTACCATTTTTTTTATTATATTATTGTATAATAATAATACAATTAATATTTATATGGTTTGGTATCTATTTGATTATACGATGCTATTATGTTATATATATGGGTTCTTGCATGAAGATGATGGGAAGAAAAGTGGCAATGGGGTGCCCAGGAACATGCTCACACATGAATGTGCTTGCATTCTTAGAAACACACATGCATTTGTGAGCTCCCAACCTCGATTCTCCTCGAATTACCATTAAGGTTTCCAAATCAACATCAACTAGGAATTCTTAAGAATGTGCATGCATTCCTAAGAACGTATGCACACTCTAGGAATGCACATGCATTCTTGTAATGTTAAATTGGGAAAATGTCACAACTGGTCCATTGTTACCAACATATTGCACCACATGTTTTAAGAATTATTAAGCAAATTAAGGATCTCAATTTGATGAGGGATTGACAAATAATTGCAAGAATCCGTTGACATGGTCATCAATTGGTTCCAGGTAAGTATTTCATTGAATTTGAATGATTTTTATTTCATAATTTCTCTAAATTATAGTAAATAAGTAAAAAAATAATTTTCCCTTATTAAAATGCAATATATCTAATTAACATGGACTTTTGAGAAAACCCAAACCCAACATCACCACATGAATATAGATCAAAATCCAACCCAAAACCAATAAACATAAACATTGAAATTGATGTAGGGTTGATGTCTCTAAGAACCCTTATATAAGACTTAAGAAATATGAGAGGGGCCTCACAGTTGTCACTAGCCACATCCCTAGATACCATTGTTACTTCTATTGCAAATGCCCAAGGCTAGTTAAAGCACATTTCTGATTATAGGGCTAGGATGATTAACTATATTAGGATGGATTTAGATAAAAACCAAGTTAGAGACCTCAACATTTCTAAACAAGACTTGATGACATTGTTTATTGACCCAAGAACTAGAAAAAAACCACTAATCACAAAGAAACATGTTTGTATGGATTGGTGAACCTACCAACAATTTTTATACAATTAGATGGATAAGTGATTTATGGTATTTTACGAACCTCCCTGCAATAATAAGGAGTTGCCTTTTTGTTTCCTTAGGAAATTATGGTTTGAGTTTGTTTTATGTCACCATGTCAACTACTTTGACATTGGTGAATTCTAGGGGGTGGGTTATGGGTCCACATAGGATATAAAAAAATCTAGAAATGACCCATTTCTAGGTCCTCATCCTCCTAGGAAAAGGAATAACCCCCCTACCCACATCCTCCCATAGAAGAAAAAACTAGCTAGGCCTAGTCATCCATATCCACCTTGACCTATAGCTTGGTGCAGAGCACATCATATATTTATCCCACCAGGAGGGACCTTCAGGTTATGTCAGGGGAGGGGTTGGGCTTTTAGGCCCTGCAATAGAGTTTAGCTAAGAAATCCCACATGGACATACTAGGCACTCCCATCCTAGTCCATGTGACCCTCATAGATGCTCAAGAATTGGGAAGACTTGTTATGGGCCAATGAAGGCCACTTGACATGAACGATTCATGTCCAGGAGATTAGTATCTTGACATGTATATATATATATATAT